>JACCGJ010008095.1:0-44439 GCA_013407085.1 Atriophallophorus winterbourni
GGCGTACACATACACGTAAAAGCAGTTCTATGAGATTTGATCCGACAGTGTTGAAATAACTGTCAGTAAATACCAAATAGCGAGATCTTCCTGATGGTATCCGAGTCGTTGCGTTATTCTTGATTGAATGATGGCAACACGGCTTTGACTGCTCAGAAAAAAGCCGATGCGTTAAATTCATTTTTCTGCAGTGTTTATCGGCGCGATTCAGGTAACCGTTTAGAAACTCACGAGTGCTAAGCACCTCTCTTTAGCTCGGTGAAGGTTAATCAGGGAATGATCACCACAGTTCTGTCGCAGCTCGATAAAACTAAGTTGGCTGGCTTCGTCGGTATACATCCAGCTATTCTTCAACCGCTCGCGAATATAGTTAGCCTTGCAATCAGAAATTTTTGCGAAGCTACCTTAATCAAAGGTATACTGCCGGATGAATGGAAACAAGCGGCGGTAGTAGCCAAATACAAAAAGGGTCCCATTTCGTATGTACGCAACTACAGGCCAGTAAGCCTGACAAGCATTATTTGCAAGTGTTTGGAAAAAATCATTCTGCACCAGGTATGTACACATTTGGTATCCAATTCCTGACTATCCGATGCCCAACACGGATTCTGAGAAGGAAGGTCCTGTCTAACCAATCTTCTAATTTTTTTGATGAAGTGACATTACGCCTGAATGATGAGAGAGTTGTCGGAGTGTGCTATCTTGATTTTCAAAAGGCATTCGACTCAGTGAACCATAGGTACCTTCTGCACAAACTAAGTATGTGTGGCGTCACAGGTGAACAACATCGATGGTTAAACAGCTTCTTAACTAATCGCACTAACTATGTTAGAATTGCAGGGGTGTTTTCAGTGTTTTCGGTGCTTGGTCCGCTACTTTTTCTTATTTTTGTAAATGACCTGGCAGCCTGCTTCAGTTTACGCTGCGTCCTGTTTGCTGATGATGTTAAGATCCTAGGAACCGATAGTAGAGATACGCTTATCTCTGATTTAGAAAAAGTAATAGAGTGGACAAGGACCTGGGACTTGCCACTAAACTTGGGGAAGAGCTGCGTTCTAGCGACTGAGTTAGCGAGAACCTAACTAGAAATCGGCGAAGGAACTATCAGAATAGCTGCTGTTCAGAAAGTGAAGTATCTCGGTATCACTATAACAGGATATTTCAAGCGGGCTACTCACTGTGCCGGAGCTGCAAACAAGGCTCGCAGAGAATTGTTCAGAATTCCCTCAGCGTTATCATGCCGAAAACCTTCAATCTTCATTCCAAGGTAATTTTAGGCGTGTTGACTAGGGCCTACTTTTACAGTCATCAAAATCTTACCTTATGTTCTCGAGTGATTCTAGTGTAACTGAAAACTGGGACAGAATTTGCAGATTTCTTAACGGGCTACAAGACCTGCATGCTCCACTTCAATGCGTGAATAAGCACCAGCGGCCACCCTGGTGGTCTCCCAGCGTTCGTCGTTCTATTCGTAAACGTGATCGCTTATGGAGGCAATATAGGCTATCGCTCACCTCTGGTTCGTGGGTCCGTTACAGAACCGCCCGAAACGCTTGTGTCAAAATGCAGCGTGTGCTCAAACAGAAGTTTGAGTTATCCTTAGCCAGGGATGCTAAATCCAACCCGAAAAGGTTTTACAGTTACGCGCAATCTAAAGGAAAAACTAGGGTAAACATCGGTGACTTAAAACTGGAGGATGGACTGGAGCGGGCAGCAAAAGGCATACGGGGTAGTTTATTTGCTTGGATAAAATCATTCCTGACAGGTAGGACCTCAGAGGACGAGTAGAATCTACGTTGTCGATCCAAACGGAGGTGATAAGTGGGGTGCCTCAGGGGCTGTGCTAGGTCCGCTGCTATTTCTGATTTTTATCGATGACTTGTCGCCTATCTTGGAGTGCCCGTGCTTCATTTTTGCGGATGACGTGAAGTTCATTGGTTCAACGAATGAAGATACTCTGTTGCACGACCTCGAGCGGGTCATTGACTGGTCCATACTTTGGAACCTCCCACTGAACCTCAATAAGTGCCAACTCTTGCCTGCTCTGGTCGACAAGATCACAGTCCAGGTGTCAGGTACTCCTATTAGCGTTGATGCCACACAGCGGGTTAAGGACTTGGGTGTTCTAGTTAGAGCTGACTTCAAATGGGAGGACCAATGCGCTGTTGCAGCGCAACGTGCACGCAATGTGCTCTTTCGGTTGAAGTCGGTGCTTTCCAGCAGAAGTCCCGACGTGTTCCTGCCACTTTACAAGGCGTTAGTCAGGCCGCATTTGGAATATTGTGTCCAGGCGTGGTGTCCTCACTACCAGAAGGATATCATTCGATTTGAAAGCGTCCAGCGACTAGCAACACGCATGATTGAGGGTCAGCGTGGGAAAAGTTATGCTGAGCGCCTTTGGGCTCTGGGTCTTTTCTCTTTTAAGCGTCGTCGTTTGAGAGGTGATTCGATTGAAACCCTAAAGATCTTAAAGGGCTTAAGCGGCGTTAATCCAGATGACATCTTTACCTTAAGTCCTAAGCTGGGCACTCGCGGACACGCACTCAAGCTCGCTAAGAAACGATGTCGACTAGATTCTAGGAAAAACATTTTCAGCTTCAGGGTGGTCAACTTCTGGAACAAGCTCCCTGAAGAACTTATCTCCTGTAGTTCCGTCTCAACTTTCAAGCAGGGTTTAGACCGTGACTGGGGTAAGTTATTCTCTGATTACATCCCATGATTACCATGCTTAGGTTGTCCTCCATTTTGCTCGCTATTCACTGTAGCAATTTTAGAGCATCTTCCTATTCTTGATTCTCCATCAGCTGACCTCTCACCGTGCTGGTGAGGAGAAACTGCCTTTTCTTTTTTCCAGCATCGATTATTGCGCGTTGCTGTCCTACTACTATCCTACTACTACAGCGCCTGGCACCGCGATCATCAGAGATTGCAAACAGAGAAGAAAGAAAATTACCTTTTGGCAGTGCATCGATTATAGCGCGGTGCTCCTCCAACTACATTCTCCTAGTCCTACGACCATCAGAGGTTCCACACGGAGAAAAAGGATTGACCCTTTGGCAGTGGTGGGCGCTTCTCCGCAGCTTTCCACCGGAAGAAATTCTGGACGCTCGATTGGCTTGTCAGCCACATACTGTCCTGTGCAAACTACACTGAACTGAACTAAACTGAGTTTACAAGGCCACCTAAAGTCCTAAAATGCGCGCAAATCAAACTACGAATAAGAAGGTTTAAAATAAAGTAACAACTTCGGGTTCTTTTGCAATAAGCACTCTTGATAAGCCCGACTTCTATATGAACGAATAAACTGGTTATACCTTCGGGACCTTCCACTGAACCTTAATGCGTGCCAACTCTTGTCAGCACAGGTTGATAAGATTTCAGTCCAGGTGTCGAGAAATTCTCTCAGTGTTAACGCCACATTTTTAAGAATTTTGGAGTAATAGTTAGGACTGAGTTCAAATCAAAAGACCAATGTGCTGCTGCAGCTCAACGTGCTCGCAATGTGCTTTTTCGGCTGAGATCCGCTCTATCCAACAGAAGACCCGATGTATTCCTGCCACTTTACAAGGCATTAGTTCGGCCGCATTTAGAATATTTTGTCCAGGCGTGGTGCCCTTACCAAAAGAAGGACATCGTTCGAACCGAAAGCGTACAGCGTCTCTTAACTCGCATGATTAAGGGTCAGCGAGGAAATCCTTACGCTGCACGCCTGATGTCCATAAATCTTTTCTCACTTCCGCGCCGTCGTTTGAGAGGAGACTTAATTGAAACCTTCAAAATCCTAAAGTTGTTGCGCGGCGTTATCAGGAACGAATTCTTTGCCTTAAGTCCCGAACTGGGCACCCGCGGGCATTCACTCAAACCTGCTAAGAAACGATGTAGACTAGACTCCCGGAAAAACGTTTTCAGACTAAGGGTGGTAAATTTAAGGAACCGGCTTCTAGAATTTGCTTATATCCTGCAGTTCTGTCGCGAGTTTTAAGAATGGTTTGGACCGCGTCTGGGATAACCTATTTCCGTCTGTCTCGCTGAGACTGGATTTTGACGTGGTGCGATGGTTTGTGTACCTTCATGACCCATTGAGCTATACTGGGCGGTGTCTTTTGGTACCAGCAGAGCTACTCATACCAGGAAGGTCGATAGATAGAGGTCAGACAAACTCAGTCTCAACCCACTGCCTTGTGGTTCATGCTTTTTAGCCGAATGCTCCAGCTGTGGCCCCCTAAGCCAACCCCCTACTTCGGCCTGGGCAACCGGGTAGTATCACGCCCACAAGCGATTATAAAAATAGGTAAAAATGACAGATCCCGTGCTCCTACGCTCTCTGCTCGAAATGCTTTCAATGATCTTACACTGCATGCAAACTTTTTTAATAACTGTTTTCCGTTTTGTAATTCTTTGGGTAGCCCTGACAGAAGTGCAACTTGTTTATCGAGGCTCCAAATTCAGCCACTTTTGTCTGCTTCGAATGCCTCCGGAGGGTCCTTCTGCCCGCGTGTACCATTCAAATCAGCGGCGTTTAATGTACGAACTTTAGCTAACATCGGACAGCAGGCAGCCTTTCTCTCGCACACTTAATAGCCCCGATGTTGATCTTTGCTGTTTGTTTGAAACACCAATGCATAATTGTAGCTCAGTTACGCGCTTGTCTAACCCTTCAAACTTACGCAAGTTACTATCTACGCCTGTTCACTGATGACGATGCCATGGTATCTGTTCATGCTGGTGTCGTAATCGTCGTGAGTGAGAGAGCTGAGGTCGCACTGTTAGACTTGATCCCAGTCGACAGTCGCCTTTGTGCAGTATGACTACAGGGTTCGTGCAAGAAAGGCCGATTTCGCAATCAATCCCGCAACCTGTTTGTGGTTGCTGCCTATTCACCGATTAATTGTAGCTCCGAACTTGACAGGGATGAGTTTTATGGAAGATTACAATAAATCATTCGAGAGATTGCTTAGCTTGTGCTGAGATCACAGACTCTACCTTGCCAACACTAACTTCCGCCATTCGAAGTCATCATCATCATCCCAGATAGCATTACACCGGTAGCGCGTACCGAATGCTTAACTGCCACACAACCATGAAAAAGTAAAATCCTAAAGGGTGGGACTTAAATAGCTACGGATTCTATAGAAAAGTAGGCACAAACAAACTGGGTAGAGGTGCCTACACCTCGAATAAAGCATGCATTCAAACAAGTTTCGTGAACGAGTAGAGCGGCATCAGCATGGCAGCTTCCTTGCGGCTTTCACTTTCACGCATTATAACAAGCTTTCCTTGCCACTCCACTTAGCAACATACAAGGTTAAGCAAACACTCCAAGAAGATGCTTAGTGCAAGACCGCCATTGAACACGGTTTCGGGACATTTCCTGAAGCGTAACTAGCCATTGCGACATCTGATCGCGGGGACACCAACCTGGAAGACGCGCTGTGCCGACTTTGGAAAGGTTACTAGTAAGAGATTTTAACTGCTTATGCCATGTGACATTTTGACCACCCCGAGATTTACGCCAATCAGGATGTGGCGTCGTAAAAAGAAGCCGTTTCGGAAGTCGGTGGTCCGGCATCCGTAAGACGTTCGAAGTGTCACTGCTCCATCTGGAAATCTCCATCGGTGGCCTTGACTGCATTACTATTAGCTACTACTACGAGGGAGTTTGCAAGATTGCCGTTCATACTGGGGCACCTGTCGCAAGGAAGCTGCCGTGCTGATGTTGCTCTACTCGTTCACGAAACTTGTTTGAATGCATGTTCCATTCGAGGTGTAGGCACCTCTTCCCAGTTTGTTTGTGCTTACTCTTCTATAGAAGCCGTAGCAATTTAAGTCCCACCGTTCCCCATCTTTTAGGATTTTACTTTTTCATGGTTGTATGGCATTTAAGCATTCGGTACGTGCTACCGGTGTAATGCTGTCTTTGATGATGATGATGATGGGCACCTGTCTAGAGTCAGATCATGCGTTAGTCTGTGCTAAGCCCTCCGTGCGTTTTGGCGGGAAACATAGAAACGTTGCAAGGCAGTTGAATGTTGCCAGGCTTAATAATCTCCCGGTTCTCCGAAGGTTTCAAGCCAATTTGAGTTTGCATCTTTATACAGTTCTCAAAATTTAGTATCGATGAACAATGTAGTGGGATACAAACCGCCTTGAAAACAGCCGCGTTGGGTAGTTGTGGGCTGACTTCCCGTGTAGCTCAACACTGGATTTCTGCAAATTCTCTCCAACTAATGGACCAACGTCGGTTACTTTCTGTTGATAGCATACATGATGCGTCACGAAGGTTTATTAAACGTAAACTGGCTTCCAGTTTGAGAACCGACAGGGAAAGTTGGTGAAGTTCTAAGTCTACGGAAATGGAATCTGCGGCAGCTGTAGGCAATTTCAGAAAATTGTTGAAACTCATCAGAACTACTGGATGCTGGTATCCTGCATCAGTGAGCTGATACGTAAAGCAAATGGTTTGCCAGTTTTAAACATGCACAGGCGCATGGAGCGATGGTAGAACATTTTGAGGCACAGTTTAACTGGCCTTCTGCACCCACAGATTTCGAGAATACGGAACACTCTACCCCATGGTCGATTTCTCTCGAGGCTCCGACTCAATCAGAGATTTACAATGTACTTCGGGCATTGGGTGCTGATGATTTAGCACCGTCATTGTTCAGAGATTGCGGTTTCGCTATAGTTTGTGAAATTCAAGCGCTGTTCGCCAACATATGGGACGAGGAACGCGTTCGGATCCCTTGGAGAGAATCAGTAATCGTTCCGATTTTTAAAAAGGGAGGGCGCGATTTCTGTGAAAATCATCGAGGTACCAGTCTCATTACAGTAGCTCCTAAATACTGACCTCCATCCTGCTTCACCCATTGAGTGTCAAACGGGAAGAGCAAATCCGTGAGGAGCATACGTGGTTTTGTGCCGGTCGAGGGTGCATAGATCGAATTTTCACACTCAGTTATTTACTGGAGCAACGCCACGTATTTCGTAGACCAACTATAGTGGTATTCCTTAACATCCGAGCGGCATTCGATTCAATCAATCGCGAAAGTCTTTGGAACTGTCTGCTGAGACATGGAGTGCCCGATAAGCATGTTTTGATCTTGAAAGCATTATATTGCCAAACTTCGGGCAGGGTTCGAGCGTACGGACAATTGTCGTCCTCATTCAATATCTCTAGCGGCATGCGGCAGGGCTGCCCTATATCGCCGTTCCTTTTTAACTTCGCGATCGACGATGTCCTAAGGAAAGCTTTGGCTGTTCTGGTGGGCGTGGGTGTTGAACTTATGCCTGGTGAGAAAGCCACCGATCTATAGTATGCGGATGACATCGCACTTCTCGGAGATGACCCTCATATAATGCAACAAGCCCTGGACCGCATGGCACTTGAAGCTTCAAGGTATGGCATGTGCTTTGCGCCTAACAAGTGTAAAACCGTTACCCAGGATTGGAGCGGCTCTCTTTCAAACCCAACTGTGTGCGATGTCAATCTTGAGTTGGTCGACATCTTTGTTTACCTTGACAGTTGTATCTCTGCTAGCGTTTGTGTCGATGACGAGATCTCACATCGTGTTCGCAAAGCGGGTGCAGCGTTTGCTAACCTTCGCCACCTGTGGCGTCGACGCGATGTTTCACTCCACAATAAAGGCCGAGTGTACAACGCAGTGGTGCGTGCTACACTCCTTTATGGCTACGAAACCTGGTCTATCCGAGCGGAAGATGTCCGTCGGCTTTTTGTTTTTGATACTTGTTGCCTGCGTAGAATTGTTCGCATTCGGTGGCAGCATCGCGTTAAGAATATAGATGTCTGCAAGCGGGTGTAAGGGCCAGATAGCCACGGACTGAGAGAAATGCTGATGCTTGCTCGCTTGCGATGGTTGGGACATGTTTTAAGAATGCCTCCTCACCGTTTGCCGTACCGTGCCTTATTCGCAGCCTAACAGAAGCTGGGAGAAAAGATCGGGTGGCCAGTCCATGACGTGGCGCGTTGGGATGAAGAAACTCACCGTAGCGCTAGGCTCAGTTGCGCGTATTCGTTTGCCTGGATGGGGTTCAAAGCTACAGCTAATAGTTGGCTGGAAACCTTACGAGACATGGCTGCAAACCGAAGTCAGTTGCGCCAGTGTATTTTATTATGTGTCATAATTTTTTATTCGGTATTATTTTTATAAAACACAAAAAATCGCATGCAGTGAAACTAAAAAACAAGCTGCTTTTTGCGCATTTGCTTTTGCATATTCTGCTTGCATGCTTTCCCTCTTTTCCACGCGCTTGCTTATCTGCTTTTCCTGCTTCATATTGCTTGGCGCTTTGTCTGGCTCCAGACTTGTGCTTCATGATGATGGAAGCTATTTCCTGAATACTCCCCCTAATCGCTATGCAAGATAAGGTAGTTCACCATTTTCAGCGTTATCTGGTAAATAAAAAATGCTAGATTTCTTTTTTAAGTACACAACTCTTCTTTAGCTGCCCTCTCACCGTACTGGTGAAGAGAAATTGCTTTTTTCACAGCATCATTCATAACGAGATGCTTCATAAATACAACCCGGATAATCTCTTGGCGTTGCGATCGTCGAGGTTATCCAACGCACAAAGAAAGTTCTGACAGTGGTGGTGGCTTCTCTACAGCTTTCAACCGAAAAATAATTCTGGACGCTCGATTGACTCGTAAGCCACTTACTGTCCGGTGAAACTGAACTGAACTACACACTCAAATTTAGATCAAACAACGCACTAAATATCCATCTGGAATCGGCAATGTACTCCGGAGCATAGATCAAGATGATATGAAAGCACAAGCCTGATCCAGGCAAAGTGCCGTACAGTCAGAGGCTGCACGTGGGTGATATTAGTGGCAGGTTGTCGGGCCTAGACAGATATGAGAAATAGAGAATAAAGATGGCAGTGAGACTTGAGCGTGTTTCAGCATGCAGCTCACTACCCGTGGCCAATCAATTTAGCATGGTGTTAGCCGCACAGCACAGAAGTACTGTACGATTGCACATCCGTGCACAAGAGGGTTGATGATGATATAGCGGTAGAAGTATTCTATCTTGACTTTAGTAAGCCTTTGATTCAGTAAACCACAGGCTCTTGCTTCGAAAACTCTCAGTCATAGAATTATCAGGAAACCTACTGGGCTGAATTCGCACGTTCCTTAGTGACCGTTCCATTACTGTCAGGGTAGATTACACATGGTTCCAAAGGTTGTCATAGCCGTGGGTGGCAGTGGAGATAAGCTCAAACTGTTTGTAAAATGCTCCCATATGGCGCGCGTCTCAAATAGCCTCTGACAAACAAGTCAAGCTTCTGGCCTGCACGAGCGGCTCCCCGAGCCAGGCGGAACTGCTTTTACCAACAGTAGAAAGGGTGAGAGCGAGTGATTGGCGCCTGAAAACCAGTTTGCTTCGGGCAGATGTAGCTCGTTAGCCTGGTAGAGCATTTCATCTGAGGGAAGGAAAACCCTGATTTTCAACCTCCGCTGCCTTGCGGGATACCTGATCGCGGGAAAGGCTTCGGGTGAAAACCCTGAGGGAAAACCTGGAGCAGAGTCTGGTAGACGGTTAGTTGGTGCACACCACTTCTTTCTGGCAACTCCGTGCTGCCTTGCAGGTCGCACTTGGTTGTTGAAAGGCTAGAGAAGCTGACTCGAACAAACGCCGAGTTGTGCTGGGGACGCCACTTTCTACCCAAATTCCGAAGAATCTTCATTGAAGCCGACTCATCATCTGGGAGGAGATAGTTGCACACAAGTAACAAGTAAGATGACAAATACTCCGCATGTGCGCTCAGTCTTGGGGCAGTTGCTGTTTCTCATCTTCATTGGTGATCAACCTAACCAACTGCTCTCATCCTGTAATGTTTGCTGAATACGTAAAAATTGTCGGTAGGACGGATAACTCCGATCTGATAAATCACGCACAAGCCGTGGCGACATGGGCGTTTAAGTTGGACCTTCCCCTTAACCTAGAGAAAAGTCACTTGCTCTCGACACTGGCAGGTAACATGATTGTTTCCAAGATGACTTGGAGAATGAATACAAGCGCTGTTACGCTACGGGCGCAACCACAATCAGACATGTCATTGTTACAGCGTAAAGCAAAGGAATGTATATCTTTGAAGTTGGAATGAAAAATTCATCTGGCTATCAAATAAATTATTATGCAACACCAAGTGTAAACGTACCTTATTGATCAAAAACTGTACCTTCCTGAAATGTAATCGCAAATTATAATTAACATAAACTCAAATGTCAATCCCGAAGTAACAAATGTGAAATCGCAAAATCCAACAATTTTTATTCGATTCCTTTTACATTCTTTTACATTCTGTAAAAGAATAGATCAAGATAGAGCGTCGTGTGCTGATGCCTTGGTACCTTCATTGCTAATGGATTCGGTTTTGCCCTAATTTCAATCGCTGATGGCCAACATATGGGCTAAGACACGCGTTACGTTCTCTTGGAGAGAATCCGTAATTGCTCCTATTTTAAACAAGGGATCACGCGATTAATGTGAAAATGATCGGGGTATGAGTCTCATTTCAGTGTGTCTTAAAATACTAGTCTCTATATTGCTTCATTGCGTCAGTGCTAAACGGGAAAAGCAAATCCAGGAGGAACTGGCTGGGTATCGTGTTGGCCGAGGTCAAATCTTCAAATTCCGTCAGTTACTCGAGCAACGCCACGGGTTTCGTAGGTCAACTATCGTGGCATATGATTTAATCGATCATGAAAGTGTATAAAAGTGTCTACTGAGACATGAAGTGCCTGAGAATTATGCTTGGAAAGCAACCTCGGTCAGGGTTCGAGCGTACGGACAATTTGTCATCCTCACGGAGTATATCCAGCGGGGTACGTAGGGCTTCTCTATCTTGACATTTCATTTTACCTTCGCAATCAACTATATCCTAATGAAAGCTTCAGCTGCTCTGATGGGTGCAGGAGTTAAAATTCTACAAAAGGAGAGGGCTACCGTTCTAGAATATGCGGGTGAATTCATCAAGATCATCACCATAGACCGCATAACACTGGTAGCAAGTACACATTGCTTAACTGACATACAACCATCGCACGTTACATTCCTAAAAAGATTGAATGGGGATCTCAAATCCTACTAAACCTGCAGCAGATTCGATACTGACAAACGGGGATGAGGTGCCTACACCTAGCATGGAACATGCATTTAATCAAGTGTTGTGAACGAATAGTGCGGTGTCAGCATGAGAGCTTCCTTACGACTTTCACTTTTACGCATTATAACAAGCTTTTCTTGCCACTCCACTTGACAACATACAAGATTAAGATGTCATAAAGCTGTTTCGATCGGATCAATATCCTGTAATAGAACTTTGCACGTCAAATGTGCAAAGCGCATACCGAAGGATGGTATGACACTACATAGTCGGTCTAAAGTAACCTTGCTCCCCGTAAAGAAACCGAGGAGTTGAACTTTGTCGTCCATTCATCCATTATAGCTTCAATTACAAAATTAAATAAAAATGGATAATTTGGACACCTTTGTCGGATACCACTAATCGTAGGAAAATTGGCTGGTAGGCTATTCTACCCCCTAACACACTCAGAAATATAGGAATAATGTCTTGTATCAGAAAAGATAGCGAATCTAGGCAGATGGCAATAACAGCTTGCTGGCCTGATTGACGCAGGGTCTGCACATTCATGGCACCTATGTATGCAGACGTGCGCGGTTTCACAAAAATAAAATGGGTTTAAGATATGCTAATCTTCGAAAAACTCAGGGTCGGTTGCTTATCACACTGGATGATGAAGGATAAGAATTAAAACGTGGGGAGGGAATGGAGGCGGAAAAAGATTGAAGAGTAGGACGATATATCATAGCATGTACGCAAGGCCTGTGTAGCGTTTGCAACCGTCTCCATTTATGCCGTCGACGCGATGTTTTACTCGATTATAAAGGTGGCAAGTCCATGACATAGTACTCTAGGATTAAGAAACCGTAGCGCTAGGCTCAGTTTGATTGGGTGGGGTCCAAAAGATCCGCCTAATAGTTGGCAGGGTACCTCAGCGATATTTATGAAATCCGAATTCAGTGGAGCCAATTTAGTTTGTGATGTATGTCTTAAATGTTTGTCCTATATCATTGTAATATATTTGATACCAAAGATAAACACAAAAATCGCAAATTCGTATCCTAGTGAAGCTATGAACAAACTTCCTTTTACATATTTGCATAATCCACTTGCCCGCTTTTTTGCGCGTTTGCATATCTGATTTTCCTGCTTCGTGACACTTTCCCTGGCTCCAGACCAGTGCTTCAGAATGACGATAAACCAATCGAGCATCCAAAGTTTCTGTCGGTGGAAAGCTTCTTTGGGGTCCATACCACTGTCAACGTTGGTTCTTTGTTCTTTTTTATCCTCGTCGTATGCGACAGACGATCATACCTCTGCGTTTCGACAGACCTTTCTTCGGTGCACAGGTTTTTGTAGCTGCAACTGGGAAAAAGCGGAAAGGGTTTCTCTTCACCAAGCCGGTGAGAAATCTTATGTTCCACACCGTTTGATGTGATTAAACAGTTCGATTGCACGCTGTTGATGTGATCTAGGTTTAGCAGACAAAACAAAACCTGCTCTTCTCAAGCTTAAACCTTGCACTGCACACCGTACCACAATTGAGCACGGATGTGCAATCGTGCAGTACTTTGTGCTGTGCGGCTAACCGTGCTACATTGATTGGCCAGAGCTAGTGAGCTGCATGCTGAAACAGGCTGGACTCTCACTACCATTTCCTGTTCTTTTTTCTTCCTCATATCTGTCTAGGTCTGGGCAACCTGACAGTATCCTAGCTCACGTGCAGTCTCTGACTGTGCGTCACTTTGTCTGGAACAGGCTTGTGCTTTCATATCATATCATACAATTGAGCGATTAAGTGCAAGTTCCTTCCAGCTCACAGCTTTCTTTTAGAAACATTTCTGTGATCATCATCATCACAGACACCATTACACCGGTAGCACGTACCGAATGCTTAACTGCCACAACCACAAAAAAGTAAAATCCTAAAAGATAAGGGAATGGTGGGACTTAAATTGCTACGGATTCTATAGAAGAGTAAGCGCAAACAAACTGGGAAGAGGTGCCTACACCTCGAATGGAACATGCATTCAAACAAGTTTCGTGAACGTGTAGAGCGACATCAGCACGGCAGCTTCCTTGCGGCTTTCACTGTGATGCCTCATAACAACCTTTCCTCGTCACTTCGCTTGACAGCATACAGGGTTATGCGACACTCCAAGAAGATGCTTAGTGCAATACCACAATTGAACACCGTTTCGGGACATATCATGAAGCGTAACTAGCCATTGCGATATCTGATCGCGGGGACGTGCTGCGCCGACTTTGGAAAGGTTACTGGTTACTGTCTATGCCATGTGACGGTTTGGCCACCACGAGATTTACAGAAATCGGTATGTGGCGTCGAAAATGGAATCCGTTTCGGAGATCGGTGGTCCGGCATCCGTAAAACGTGACCCAACCAGCGTAACCTATACAGATTGATCTGCTTCTCTATATCAACATTACTACCGAAGAATCTATTTCGGAGAGCATCATTGCATATACGATTGTAAGAGCCCACTCCTCGAATGTTGCGGAGACATCAATTGTCAAATACTCGGGGGCACCGAATGTGTTCTATACGTAAGGTCCAAGTTTCGCATCCATACAGTAACACAGTCCGAACTGTCGGTTTGTAGACTCTATCTTTCAGTAACAGAAACAATTCTTTCTGACAACCATGACTTTCTGACACCAGAGGTGAGCTAGGTTGTGCAATGCTACGGTCGCCTTTGGATCTTAAAAGCATTATATTGCCAAACTTCGGGCAGGGTTCGAGCGTACGGACAATTGTCGTCCTCGTTCAATATCTCCAGCGGGGTGCGGCAGGGCTGCCCTATCTCCCCGTTCCTCTTTAACTTCGCGATCGACGATGTCCTGAGAAAAGCTTTAGCTGGTCTGGTGGGCTCAGGTGTTGAACTTCTGCCGGGTGAGAGAGCCACCGATCTATAGTATGCGGATGACATCGCACTTCTGGGAGATGACCCTCATATAATGCAACAAGCCCTGGACCGCATGGCACTTGAAGCTTCAAGGTATGGCATGTGCTTTGCGCCTAACAAGTGTAAAACACTTACCCAGGATTGGAGCGGCTCTCTTCCAAACCTAACTGTGTGCGATGTCAATCTTGAATTGGTCGACAGCTTTGTTTACCTTGGCAGTTGTATCTCCGCTGGAGGTTGTGTCGAGGACGAGATCTCACATCGTGTTCGCAAAGCGGGTGCAGCGTTTGCTAACCTTCGCCACCTGTGGCGTCGACGCGATGTTTCACTCCATACTAAAGGCCGAGTGTACAACGCAGTGGTGCGTGCTACACTCCTTTATGGCTGCGAAACCTGGTCTATCCGAGCGGAAGATGTCCGTCGGCTTTCTGTTTTTGATACCCGTTGCCTGCGTAGAATTGCTCGCATTCGGTGGCAGCATCGTGTTACAAATATAGATGTCTGCAAGCGGGTGTTAGGACCAGGTGGCCACGGACTGAGAGAAATGCTGATGCTTGCTCGCTTGCGATGGTTGGGACATGTTTTAAGAATGCCTACTCACCGTTTGCCGTACCGCGCCTTATTCGCAGAGCCTGACAGAAGCTGGGAGAAAAGATCGGGTGGCCAGTCCATGACGTGGCGCGTTGGGATGAAGAAACTCACCGTAGCGCTAGGCTCAGTTGGGCGTATTCGTTTGCCTGGGTGGGGTCCAAAAGCTCCACCTAATAGTTGGCTGGAAACCTTACGCGATATGGCTACAAACCGAAGTCAGTGGCGCCAGTGTATTTTATTATGTGTGTCATAATTTTTTTATTCGATATTATTTTACATAAAAACACAAAAAATCGCATGCAGTGAAACTACAAAAACCAGCTGCTTTTGTGCATTTGCTTTTGCGTATCCCGCCTACATGCTTCCCCTTTTCCACGCGCTTGCTTATCTGCTTTTCCTGCTTCATATTGTTTGGCCCCTTGTCTGGCTCCAGACTTGTGCTTCATGATGATGATGATGATGCCTTAGACATGCTTGCCGAAATCTCGTCATCTAACGATGCTGAATTATTGATACAACTAACGGGATACGTAAAATGGTCTATAATTTCAAGCGCCTGATTGTCAAGTAATAAACTACTGTTCGAGAAATCAATGTCCTGTAGCAGAACACTGAACTTAGGGAGTGCGAAACGCATTCCAAATGCGCGCACAATACTAGCTAGCTTGTTCAGTATAACCTGTGCATCTTGGTAGGAGTCGAAAAGCAGAACTATATCATCAGCATAGTCCAAGTCGAGAGGCTTTCCGCCTGGCATTATGTTAACTCCGAAAGCTGGGGCTCCTTCGCTGCATAATTCCATGATGTCATCAATTTCAAAATTGAACAGTAAAAGAGAAATCAGACATCCTTTTCAGACGCAACATGTGGTGAAAAATTCGGGTGAAAGGTTGTTGTAAACCCTGACGCATCCAGATATATGAGCATAAAGTGCACGCAGTATGTTTCCGAACGCATCTGCATAGCAAGGTGATAAACAGGACATTTCGATCGACTTAATCAAATGCTCGCTTGAAGTCTAAAAAGATGGCTATTGTCGGCTGTCGATAAGTTTGCCGCAGTTCTAGGATCTGTCGAAGAGTAAAAATATGGTCTACACAGCCTCTACCAGGTCGGAAGCCAGCTTGATGCTCTTGGATCTGTGATTCCCTATGTGATGTTAATCTTCGAGGGCATATGGACGCTAATAATCTCGTAATGATGAGAATGAGATTTATCCCACGATAATTAGATCAAAAGCTTCGCACACCTCTTATAAATATCGATATGATCGATTCTCCCCAACTCCGAGGGACGAATTCTGACAACCACATTTCACGGATGAGTTCTCTTAATGTATTGATTTGTACTTGGCCACCTTTAACAAAACAGCTGGTATGCCATCGGGGCCAGCTGCCTTGAATTGTTTCATGGATTCGATACATGCTTTAATTTCTAATTCAGTAAGGGGATCTACGCTAACAGGCCAAGGAGCATACTGCTTCAAATGAGGCAATAAATCCGTCGCAGATGCCCAGTTGAATTGTTCAAATTGTTCGGCCCAGCATGAGAGGCGGCGATTATTATTAGATTATAAGAGTACTGTCGAATTCAGCGATAGTCTCACTCACTCCTTTGTTCATAGGACCCGTCGATCGAATAAAATATGAAGACCTTTCGCACGTTGCCAGCATTATTTGCTATTTTCATTTGTTCGACCTTATTTAGCCATCACTTTTCTCTGTCTAGTCTTAAGCTCCGTCCAAGTTCATTCCTTACACATCTACGCTCTGCATTGTGTCCAGGACCGTAAGGTATTTGGCATCGCTGTTAAAGAATTTTTATTTAGCGCTGTGAAATCCAGTGGGATTTGGGGTTGGTTGTGTAGTCATACAAGCTGATATTGCGGCGACTCACACAATCCCTGCCATCTTGTTCCATCTTCCATCGACAATGGCACATAGAGCAACTAGGAGTGAGTTACTCAAGGTGGTCCTATAAATTTCTTGAACTGCAGGCTGAGAGAACTTTTGGGCCGAATGCGTTTCCCATTCGAAGGCTTCGTACCAGTGAACTTTAACGAGCACATGCATCCCACAAGAGTATGATCTGAGTCTATACAGGTATTCCAAAAGGAACGGCAGTTTGAACCCTTTGTCTACGGTAATTGGATATACGTATTTTATGATTTTTTGTGCTATTCTGCTTAATTCTGGCATAAATAAAACACATGGTTAATTTTTATGGATCAGATGCCAGACGCCGCCTGAAAAGTGCACTCCGATGGTGACTGAAGGTACCGACGGGAGCTACTGAGCAATTGACTGCTTGTTTGAGGTGGTAACTAGAGTTACCGTCAGTAGACAAAGGGTTAAATGCAACCTCTCCAGCAGGCACTTATGACGATATGGTCGATTTGAACTCAAAGTTGGCTTCCATCCGGCGAGCGCCATGTGGCACATTGACAGCTTTATGTCGAAAGGAAGTATTGCTAATGAATAATCGAGATCGTTCACCATTATCCTTGCGCTGGCCTTCTAGACCAAACATGCCACCCAATTGGGATTCAGATGTATCTAAGCGACCCGGTCTGGCATTTATATCTCTCACTAAGACAACACTATCTGAGCTTCTTGCACGTCGCGAAAGACCGTATAGATCGTAGTACAAAGCGTGTTAGTCGGTGCGTAAGTTGCTACAATAAACAAGCATCTGTGATTAGAATATTTTGAGTTAGGTGTAATATTAGTGGCTAGTCTAAACGGACACGTCCTGCTATTACAAGTCATCCAATCGATTAGACAGGATTTGGCGCGTGAATTCACCACTATACCAACACCCGCCTGTCCTGAAATGGCAGCTACAGAATCACAGGAGCATCGCAAAAAGTAGCGAGTCGAAAGGTTTGGGACAGTAATTTTAGTAATGATAGACGGATCATATAAGCGATTTCCGATAAACAGCAGATATCAATAGTTAGACTATCTAAGATAAGATCCAATGCAGATTGCTGGCGTATCTATCTGAGGTTTTTGACATTCATAGCTCCGATGTGAGTAGAGGCCAGTGGTTTTAGGAAGTGATCTGTAAGTACGCGAATAGAGGATGTTCCAACATGTTCAGCGCGGGGAATGACGGAAGGTGAGTTGATAAAAATAGAAGGGGAAGGGTCAGCAACAGTTTGAAGAGTAGGGCGAGCAGTATCTTGTTTTCGCCTACCCGCCCTACTGTGCGCAGCAAGTTAGGCGACCCTTTTTATCGTGAACGACGGTCGATGCACTATGTAGTTGGGTTTTACAGTTATAGTCATGGTTGTATGCGAGCTGCCTAGATAGGAGAACAATTAGGGTTCTCTACCAAAGCCTTTGGCTAAAAAGCCTGATTCACAAGATAGTGGGTTGGGTTGAGACCGTGTTCGTCTGACCTCTATACATTGACTTTCCTGGTATGAGTGGTTCTGAAGGTGCCCGGAGAGCACCACCCAGTATAGCTCGATGGGTAATGGAGTTAAACAGACCATCGTACTACGTTAAGGTCAAGGCTTAGCGCGAAGTCATGAAAAGCTCATGTCACGAAGCATCCAACCTCCTTTTGAAAGCGCCCACCGATGTGCAAACGAATAAGTCTCCAAAATCTTAGCACCCATACACTGAAGAATGTTTGCCTAAGATTCAAATGATTGTGATTTTTCGCGAGCTTTATTGTATGCTTCATCGATGCAAAACTTTCCGCCTAAGAAATCTTTGTTTGAAAATAGACGGCCTACGTGGGCTTTCTTGTCCTTCAAAATAACGATGTCACTTTTCGATGCCAATCTAATTTATTCTTGTTATATTCCATAAAACACATCCTCGGTAACATTAGATGTTCATTTGTCGGTGCACAGACAGCAACCATGAACAGATTGCTTGATGCATTGCGATTTCGGCCTTTCTTGCATGAATAAAGGCTAAATATACCAGTGTTTCCGAATCTTCGCGATCAATGGAATACGCATGAATACACGTAAGGAAATAGATAATAAATTTTGGTCATTTTTAGCTTTCTCTAGACCTCCCTCACAAAAATTTATTCTATTTCAGGCTGTTACTTTCAATCTACGAAGCCAATGACAAGTCTCATTACATCAGCTTGTAGTCCCTTTCCCGTAGACAGCAACTTTCATATGCTTCCTTCGGATAACAACTCGCGTTGCCAATCAAAATGCCCGTTGGATGAAAAATGCCTAGATTCTTGTTACCGATGGCTTGATCGCGTGGTATTTCTGTGTCACCATCCTCGTATGAACCTGAAAATCAGCCCACCTTATTTGCTTGACATTATTCCGGACACTTTTGAAAAACTTCAGTCAATCGTTCGCAGATATAATGATTTCAGTATGTTGGCTGAGATCGACCATTTTACTATAATCGTCCATAGTCTTTCTGAAAATTGTCGTCGAACAGTTCGATTATTTAACCAGGCCAAGGAGTCCATCTTTGACGCACAATCAACGGCTAGGCTGCACCTCATTCGATTAACATTAATATTTTCCCATTTATTGAGTGATTTGAAAGCCCTGTTTCCCGATCACAGTTACACCACCTCATTTCGTATAACGAAACCAGACGCTGCGAGATGGTGGACCGAAAATTTTGGATCCCGAACTATAGTTCCGTGGTCACAGTTCAAATTGAGTCTAAGTTCCAGATTTCCTGTCGGTCCAAAGGTCCACTGGGATGCTCTGCGTAACACAATCGACCTAACTTGCAACAAATATGTTTCGATTTTTGAATTTGATGTATTCACGCGACTTTTTCAACCGTGGACAAATATTATTCAAACCTGGAAAGCTTTGGTTCTAGAGCATCCAGGTTACATGGCATTTATGACTTATGATCAGGTTCGCGTTTTGCTGAAACAACTGCGAACACACCCGGGTGCGGGAAGTTATGTTTTTCGATTATCGTGCACAAAGCTTGGCCAGTGGGCTATTGGGTATGTTACTACCGATGGGCAAATTTTACAAACTATCATTCAGAACAAGCCACTCGTCCAAGCACTCGTGGATGGTGAACATAGTGGATTTTATCGATACCCAAACGGTCAGTCGAATCCAACTAATTTACTGCGTGATCTCTTGAATCGAACACCCCAGCGCCATTTACAGGTTACGGAAGAACAACATCAAATCTACTTCGAAATGTCATCTGCTTTTGAGCTTTGTAAAATATGTGACGAACATAACAAGAATGTGCAATTGGAACCATGTGGTCACTTGTTATGCCGGTTTTGTCTTGTCGGTTGCCAGTCAAACGGTCATAATCGGTGCTGCCCATTTTGTCGCGTGGAAATTAAGGGCGTTGAGGATATCATAATTGATCCATATAAACCAAAACCACCACTCCGTGTTCACCAATTGTTCGATTTATCCGATCAAGGGACCTACGTTCATCCTTCAATCCAAATTCCCTGTAGACCACCACCGGTACCCCCACGATTTCGAACATCTCCAAATGATGAATTATTTTCGACACGTGATTCAGACATTGGTGTTGAACCCCGACTAGATTCGAGTGAACTGTCAACTGGTTCATTTTGCTATCCAAATTTAATGCCCATCAACAAACCGGATATCACTGATCATCTGTCTACCTCCAGCAGTTCCCCAGATATGGGTACCATGCCGTTAAATTCGTTGCTTACGGATTGTAACAATTGTGCGAAAGATGCGTCAAACTCTCCTTTGAATTATGCTCAGTTAGACTTAGCTGATTGTGAATCTGAAAGTGAACTGTCCGAAACTTCGTACAAGTGTGTAAATGGATCCGAACATAGCGTAAGTTTCACGCAACCTCAAGAGCAATGTTTTTCACAGGTGTCGTCGACTCCAAACGTCACTGAGGTATTGGTTAGTCACCTGATGGCTGTACATCCGGACATGACCCGATCGAATGCAGAGCTT
The DNA here is from genome assembly GCA_013407085.1 of Atriophallophorus winterbourni. Lineage (NCBI taxonomy): Eukaryota > Metazoa > Platyhelminthes > Trematoda > Plagiorchiida > Microphallidae > Atriophallophorus > Atriophallophorus winterbourni. Next base: position 20,548 of record JACCGJ010008095.1, read on the forward strand.
CTTTTGAGCATAACGAATAACCAACTTGGAGTAATTGGGAATATTTGGAAACATTTCATGCCACGCTGTGACCCTCAATTATAGCTACTATTCTGCTAGTGATGCGCTACCTTTCTTTTTTCATATTTCTACTACTACTTTAAGTTTATATTTTTGCTAATTCTGTTACATGGATCTAATGATTGCCAATACAATTCCTGTCTGCAAGCACAATTTACTGATATTTCTGATTCCCTATGTTTTGGGACATATTAGTTATGTTTCCTGCTGATTGTTTTCTGCCCATGAAAATATGAAGCCAAATTATGTTAAAAAATGCTCATTTGCGTGCTTTTCCATCACACACCCCACCACCGGTTTCGTACTGTATGCACCGATGTTCGTTCTTTTTCCATTTAGAATATGCCATCAATAAGCAGTTAAGTTGGAAAAGTTAATGATATCTTCGATTTAGAATAACAAGATTTGCCACTCAGATTATTTGGGTACGCGCACTTTATGCTAAAAATGTACCGTCTATGACTGGCGATTCGCTGGACTCCAGAATTGTGGTCATACTGGGTTGTGAAAACGTTCACTGTATTGATTTGCCTTCAACCGTCTGAGATATCTGTGTATGAAGTCGCAGGTTAAGACAAGCGATAACGGCCATAAGACTCAACATTCTTCTCGCCATTACCGGTGGCAGTTAAATAAGCACTGTGTTACCTCAAGTACAAACTGGGTGTATAGTATCTCCTGCATCAAATTTCAGTGGGTCGAGTAATACCTTCCACCAGATTACGAGTTAAGTTAGACCATTTGAACCGGTAAAATCCTTATCGGAGACACGGTTGAATAGCCTCATCAATTTATCCGCTTTTACGGCAAACGGGTTGCTAGATTGGTCTCATTACTGCATCAAGTTCTTTTTTACTTCTCTGCGCATTCTCTGGTGGCGCGACCTGTAATGGATTTATCGTGTGGATTTCTATTATTAAAGCTGACAAATGTTATAGTAGCGTAGCTGAACGTTTAAACATGTTCGAATAAAGCATCGTCCTTCTTCGCGTAAATTATTTACAATAAATCGTTTCCAATTGAAGGCAATGGTTTTTTTCACACGGAGGTCGATCTGGATCCAAATATGTGTAAGCTGTCATGTCATCATGAAATATTCGATAACATTTTCTACATCAGCACAGTAATTGGGCAGGCGGTAACATGCATGATACACACAAAACATACTTTGTTCCATCCGTGAGTTTTATGAACAATGAATTAGAAACTAAATATTCAGTAATTTGCGCACGCGTATGCGCAAAATCTGTTAGCGTACATCAGCATACCATCAGGATTTACACATTGTATCTAACGGGGAAATTATGACAGATACCTTTTTTCGGGCTAAAAGATTTCAAGATTTTAAAAATGTAGATGTGGAATAGATTCTCATGCTATAATTTCACTGTAGAATCATGTTTGTTCACTAACCGCTTAAGGCGATTAGCCAACCGTCAGGAACGTGCTCATAATCAGTATCACGAACAAAACGTGGATAGTGCAAAACGCATTCTGAAGTATCGTGCGATACTACATAGTCGGTCCAAAATAGCCTAAACACCTGTATATGTATTGTCGAAACCTAGGTCGTCAGCGTGGTCTGAGCAAAAGGTTTCGCATTACATTATCTGAATGCCGGATGTCGGTAGTTCATAGATTATATGAGGGTAAAAAGCTATGCTTTACAAGACCCACAAATAATGTACATCGGGTCGGATGGTAAAGAATATCAAAATATTGTTAGAGATTATTGTCAAACGTGAAAAACATACTTGTCCATGTGGACATCTAGTGATTTCTTGAAAACGTCAACGGTTCTAGATTGTACCACGTGAGTAGATAAATTGTTTCACAATTGCACATGCATATTTGCGGCAGTTCAACCTGCTATGCTGTTGGTAAAGTTTAGATTGGTGACCACCCACGTGTGTTTTGTGAATGATTTACTTGGTTAAGCACTGTCCAAATGACGATTAGTGCTCCTCGATGTCGGCTAAATGCATTTTGAATATTCTAATTCGCAATTCGTATGGATAATTAGAAAATCCAAGGACGAGCTTTGTCAAACGAACCTAGGGCTGTTCTGAGGAAACCCAAGTTGCTGGCAGCGAGTCGACATTGCATAGAGTTTCTAAGTCAGACTAGATCTTTGTCGGAGGAGGCGGGTTTAATAACTGTTCGACCTATATAATATTCCTTGTTCCACTTGCTGTTGAGCGATAATAAGCTGCATTTCAAGGCATTTCGTTATCTAGTGACCAGGAATAAATCAAATCGAGATCCCGTTGAAAGTTTTGCATATCGGTTGTGGAGTTTATCTTGCGCCATAGCTTTGCATCATCAGCAAAAATAAGCACTGACGACTGTACTGTAGTATGCAGGTAAAACTAATCCTTGTGAAACACCGCGGGCAACTTGAATCGACTGGGATAGCTCGTTGTATAGGATATGCTTCCGTTATAGCATTAATGACAAAATTGAACAAAAATGAGCTAATTACATACCCGGATTGGATACCAGTGTATGTATAATGTAGGAAAACACAATCCTGATCCAGGCAAAGTGCCACACAGTCATAGACTGCATGGGGTCTAAGATATTGTCAGGTTGCCCATGCCTTGACAAATATGGGAAAGGAAAATAGCAATGGCAGTGAGACACTAGCGTGTTTTCGCATGCAGTTCATTACCGATGGCAAATCGATTTAGCACGGCGTTAGCTGCACAGCACAAACATGCTGCACGATTGCACATACGTGCTAAAGGGTTAGTTGACAGGCCACTGCACGTCGTTACGCACCGGGATGTTATTATTGGAAATTAACTGTGCTTGAAACAGCTATCAGGACGCAATCATCACGAATCCGTGTTTTCTTGTTTGACCCATCACCTGCAACTGATGAGCTAAATGTTCAGCTCAACGATTCAAGCGGTGGCCCTTATTGATTATTGAAGCACTGACGCGCTGACTGTGTTTAGAACCCGTGAACCGGATTAGCTAGAAACCCATTTGGACGTACCTGAACCGCCGTCTACCTCGAAGTTTCCGGCCACCAATTTTTACGAACAGAAAATACACTAACGATTATTGGATTATAGCAATATCCAAAAGAATTTGCGGAGATTCAGTGGATCTAGAGCTAGATAAGATGCATGCCGTCTTTGCGGCATTGAGCATTATAGTTTATACCGCGTTCCATGTCTGTATGATAGTGTGGAATACCGTCATGAAAATATTTCTTATCGAAACATGATAATACTAAACAAGTTGCGCTTGTATGCCACTGTTGGGTAAGGTTGGTACGACCAACCAGTTCAATCACATGAGCCCCACTCATGTAGACTGGGTTTAAAACCCATGACCATAAATGTAAAAGCTCATTTGCATCAGGTAGGGACAGTAAGATCATGATAATACTGTTAACTGTTAGTCTCGGAAAGCCCTTCGAAGGTTATGCGTTTATACTTGACGGTCGTTGGACCAGAGAAGTTCACTGCGAATATTTATTAAAGGAACGGTTGGAACCGATCTATGCAAGAGTTTCAAAAGAATAAACAGTCATCAAGAATTTGAGTTGACAATTGTAGCTAGTCTAACTGTGCGCATCCCGCTGTTCACGGATATCCAGTTTAAATGACAGCCCTCTGCACTTGCACGCATGACTATACGCATAACCGCTTGTCTTGGTATGAAAGCACAAGCATGATACAGGCAAAGTGCCGCACAATCAGAGACTGAACGTGGGTAAGATACTGTCAGGTTTCCCATGCCTAGACAGATATGAGAAAGAAAATGGAAATTGTAATGAGACTCGAGCGTATTCCAGCACGCAGCTCACTACCGGTGGCCAATCAATTTAGCACGATTTTAGCCGCACAACACAGAAATGCTGCACGATTGCAGATCCGTGCTTGTCTTGGGGGGGAATCAAACCCTTCTTCAAACTATTCATCCTATACATTAGTCAATATAGAACAATCAGACTGGAAATGATGTAGATACCGAGCGTTGAAGCGCTGTCCCCTATATCCACATCATTGTCTATGCTGGTTGGGCAAAATATTCCAAAAGATGTACATGGGGTATTAGTATCAGTTACGGCCTGTGAACTGGCTACACGCGTACCTATTGCTCTCTGAGGAAGTGAATTAAACTTAAACTCCTGGACGGAAATCATACGAATAACTGGTAAATCATAGTGAACAACTGTGCATTACATCGAGCATCATACACGAGTTGTTTATGTGCAAATGCAATGCATCTGGTAAACATGTGCGTGATTAACTTCAAACAGAGTAGGCCGAAAACAAGACTTGCTTGCCAAGTATTCCATTTTGTAGACACCCGCGTATCGCTTAAAGCTAAATTTATTGATAATTATGATCATTTAGTGATAACTGATGTTTCATCTGGATTCCTTGGATAAATCCATTAAAAGCGCAGTCGGTGGACATACCAACCTCGTTTACTTGCTCGGATGTGCAATACTTCTGTAATGCACATTCGACACCGGTAATGAGCTGCAAGCATAAATACGCTAGACTCTGGGCTGTCTAGACCTGAGCAACCTGACAGTATCTTAGCCCACGTGCAGGTTCTGACTGTGCGTTAAGTGTTTTTACTGCACGAAGTGTTTAATGGTCTAAAATGCAACAAGGTTAACAATAACCATAAAATGTTAAAAATTGAAATGTAAGTGTATAAAACAAGATAAGGAATTAGATTAGGCAGTATATGTGTTCAATAAAAATTCGTCTAATTTCGTTTTAAAGTCATGCAAGCTAGTAGAAGGAGCAACGGTAGAAGGTAAACTGTTCTAAGTAAAACTGACACGGACAGAATAAAAATACCAAAATATTCATTTGCATGCATTTCCATCACACCTACAGTTCAAGCGGGAATGGGGCACAACCAACACATTCATGTGTCCGATAATTTCTCGTATTTCTTCGCGTCATTAAATCCTGTAAGGAATGGTTTGGGGTATGGAATATTTTGAAAGTATGTAAGGTCTCCTCTGATTCGTCGATAGGGAAAGTGGAACAGATTCCGTTGAGCTATCCTTTCTTTATAAAGGTTGTGTCGGATGCTGAGAACTAGTTTCGTTGAGCGGTTATAGATTGGCTACATAAGTTTAACATCCATCGTGAGCCACGAAGACCATGACTGCACACCGTATTCCAAGACTTGTATGTATTAATGATCCTTGAGCGAAAATTTCCGAAATACCCGTTTGAGCCCAGGACGTGTTGCGTTTGTAAAGGCAGTGTCAGTTTGAAGTAAGTTTTAAAAATGGAGCATATCATATCTCGACACCCAAATCTTTTTCTACACTACGATTTTCAAGAACGCGAACCTATATGGGATGTGAACTCTACTCGATTCCCCACATTCATGAGGTTGCATTTGTTGAAGTTAAACGGTAGATTGTTCTTTAACAACCAGCTGTGAAGCGTATCAAGATGTTTTTGTAATATCAAACAGTCTTCCGGTTTATAAATTAAATAATGCTTGAAGGACGCGTTTCGACGTGGTATTTATTTCACTCATGGCAACCGTGGCAGAATTGTTTTGATTTGGAATGTAAATTCTTAGTTTTAATTCGAGGTTTATTCTTGAGTCCCTGAGTACTTATGCGGAGCTCACTTCGGCTGAATTTTTGAGATTAGATCTTAACCATACCCAAATCTCATGTATGTTATTAGTTTCCGGTTAGCAGTTAATTGCGTTTTTAAGAGCACTCAAAACCATAATATTGATCCGTCTAACTGTTTCGCGGGCATCATTTGTTCTTAGAGCTTCAAAAAGATAGTCGAACTGGATGACGACGTGATCACTTATTCCCAGTGGACTTTCGTAAATAACGTTATCAATGTCGTGTTCATTGCTTGTCATAATTGGATCTAGGAGTGAAGGTACATCGGTTCCGCGGTATCGTGTATTAGATACAATGTGGTTATAAAGAGGAAGGTCGTCCAACAACTCACTGAATGCGCGTTCGACGGAGTGTTCTAGGTAACTGGTACTGCTCTGCAGATTCGGTAAATTGAAGTCACCCATAATCAAAAATCCACAAGTGAATCTGGAAGTAACCATGCAAATTTTATCCAGTAAGGTCAGATTGTAAGTTTCCTGTGCAGACGGTGGGCGATATACTACTCTCAATACACAGTCTTCGCCGTTAGCTAATCGGATTGAGCACCGGAGGATAACCCGTGACATGATATCTGGATCCGTAATCTTACGGTACAGAAGGATTTGGTTATAGTACAGTGCTACTCCTCCTCCTCCTCTAGTTACACGGTCTTGGCGAATAAGTGACATGTCGGGTAATTCTAGTTCACTATTTGTTAGGTGAGTCTGTAGCCACATTTCCGTTACGGCGTTGATGTCTGGTGAACATTTCAGAAAAACTACACGCAGTTTGCAGACATTGTGCGTCAGACATTTAATCGCCGACACCTAATCCCTAGACACTTAATCACCAGACATTTAATCCCCAGTCACTTAATCGTCATTCATTTAAACGTATTCTGCATTCTTCAGAAGTTATCAAACTGGGGATGAAGTGACTTGGGATTTTAATGTTTGGGGATCAAATGTTTGGTGATTAAGTGTCTGACGAGTAAGTGTCAGTAAACCGTGCGTTGGTGCAGAGGCATTTTATAGTAGTTTTTCAACATCCGATTCGCGTTGTCGTTCCACCTTTCTTATATCTGTATAGTCCTGGGCAACTTGATTGTATCTCAACTCATATGCAGGTGATGAATGTGCGGCACTTTACCGGTCACCATACTTGCAGTTTCATACAAAGAAATGATAATGTGTTTTTGTGAAATAGTGAACAGTAACAAAACCTAGACGTCACTGTTACATAAGGTTGGCACACCCAACCGTGTGTTTAAACCGTCGAACAACCCCACTGGTTTTGCACTAATGCGACTGTTAAACACGGATCGGATGTATTCCAAATACCATTTACATGCCACCAAAAACAATATGTTTCGAGAGCAAATACCAAATCAAAGTATTCCGTAAAAACAGAGTTGCGATTGATCAGGCCTTCATGTAGAAAATAGGCAACACGACTTGTTCCCAATACGGCTGAGCCCCAATGGCTTTCTCGTTGTGTGCGCTCAAGGTATTACGATAAGAAGCTAACTGACTTGAGCCAATTGTGACCGATCTGTCATCGGTTCGAAGCAGTTGCGTCAAGAGCGTGAACAATTGTCGCGAGTCCGTGAAATGGTTACCGTATTCACCGTCAGCTAGTAACTCATCCAGCGTAGGGTAAGATAACGCGAGCACTGGGACACCAGCTCCTAAAAAGTCGACCACCTGAAGAAGAAGAAGAAGAAGAAACGATAGTGTATCTTATCAATAGATAAGATTAACTTTATTACACGGAGATTTGAACTAACAGGGATATGTATGAAATCAGAAGCCTGACCCAGGCAAGGTGCCGCACAGTGGGCCAAGATACTATCCGATCGCACAGGCCTGGACAGGTGTGTGAATTTAAAACTTAAAATGGTAGTGAGAATCCAGCATGTTTCCGCATGCAGCTCACTACCCGTGGAAAATCAATTTAGCACGGTTAGCTAGGCAGTATAGAAGTATTACGAGATTGTCCATGTGGAAGGATAGAATAAGGTGAAAGCGTGATTGATGGATTAACTCGCACAGTCCATCGTCTCATTTGACGGAGCAGAAAACATGAATGCGTTTAATAAAGCAAATGTACGGCTGAGTAGATACTTTCAGTCGGCCATGGGAAATATCTGATCCGGCGATTGAAGCGATCTTTAGAAAAGATAGCTTTGTGGAATTAGAAATGCAAAAACATCGTGCAACTTAGAGGGAGTAAATGTGTGTTCAAGAAGCACGTCGTGCACTTCAAAATTGAGATTGCAACAGGTTGCTTCTGTGGTAAAAACAAATCAATAAAATAAATCACCTTCATTGGTAAATCCAGCCCTGATGAGCTACGATGGACGCTGATCGCTAAATCGGCACATCCCAGCAGCATGGTGTAATCCGCCCATTCTAACCAAGGCATAAGTACCTCAACATTAGTCCAGTTTTTTGCACGAATTTGACGGGCGTATGCGTCTTTCAAGGGTCCGCGTCCTGTGATAAAATGAAGAAACCGGGTAGATTATGCAGTTGAAGAAACTTCCTCGTTAACCACATCAAATAGGTGTTGAATAGCTATGCGGATCACGACAGAGTTTACACTGTGCTAAATTGATTGACCAACGGTAGTGAGCACCATACTGAAACAGGCTGGAGTCTCACTACCATTTCTATTATCTTTCTATTTCTTTTGTCATATCTGTCTAGGCCTGGGCAATCTGACAGTATCTCAGCCCACTTGCAGTCTCTGACTGTGCGGCACTTTGCTTGGATCAGGCTTGTGCTTTCACATCACATCATTATCAACTTCCTCGTTAACTACATCAAATTGGTATTGCATAGCTATGCGGATCACGACTGAGTCGGTTGTTGGCAAATCCCTCTTTTCTTTATTCCGAAAAAAAGACAAAAAGGATCAAAAACGGCATGTGTAAACACGATATGATATACTTGTTGGCACATCGTCTGTAAAGACTTGTGTAATAATAATAATAATACTAAAATCCACGGCGAATACCGATTCAGACCAAGCTGACTCGGGTTGAAAGACTGTATCGTTTTGAGAGACCAAAAGTTGAACTCAAGGTCACAGAATCTACGCTTTTTGAGAGACCAAAAGTTGAACTCAAGGTCACAGAATCTACGCTTTGATGTGTTAGGAAAATAAACACTAAAAATTATTGCAGGAAACATCGCACATTTTGTCTGTTGTCAGCATAAGACCGATAGACTGTATTGACACAAAACAAGCTTTTATTTCAAACATGCTAGTTGGATATCATCCATTAACATGGTTATTATTCATTCGTTTATTAGACCTACACGGATCTGTCCTTCAAAGTGCTAAATTGATTCCTAACTTTAAGCAAATGCAACCGAGAAATCACAGTCATCTTTTAAAATAACTATTCAGACCAGAGTGGCCTAAGAGTATCTTGGTACACGCACAAGACATCCCAACGCCAGGCACTCTGGCTGACTCCAGACTTTTGCGGAATAAATTGTAGCTCAATATGCCCCAAATGGAATATTGTTCAAAAGTGCTTATTTGACTGCATCATACACACTACGACCGGTTACGCGCTGTTTACACTCATAAGGTAACGACAGTAGGATCAAGATACGCATGCGCTTGAATATTGTTTGTTTTGAAACAATCAGATTTTTTTGACTTCATTTAGATCGTTTCCCCTTATAATGATTTGGGTACATTTGTTAAAAAAAGATTTGACTGCATGTAACTTGGCTATACAGGATACGGAAGTATTCTTCCTTCGTGAAAAGATATTTAATACATGATGGTAATTGAACGGGTACAATCATATAGTACTTCAGTACAGCGCGGTTAACATTGATTCGCCACCAGTACTGGGCAACCTGACAGTATCTTAGCTATGTGCAGTCTCTGAGCGTACGGCACTTTGCCTGGATCAGGCTTGTGATTTCATACATACACACATAGAACACATGAACACATCAGTTATTTGGTGTGTGTAATTCGGGTAAAAAATAAACTGATCGACAAAACAGCTGTCCTAATTTTTACCAGGTCTTAGGATGATTGCATGAACGATACGCTTGAATTCAAGAAGTACATAAGAAGTAATGCCGCACGGATACAGCAATGCCTGTTGATTCCAACACAATAATCTTGAATAGTTAGCATGCCTAAGCATAGAATTAACAATATAGTTTACCCATAACTGGTGAGCGTAAACAATAAGAAACCAGTCAGGTTTCTCATAAAAGTGCGCAAATGTGACGCTATCAGGATCTGTGATCCGCAGCTATTGTTTAGTTTAATATTATCAGGTTCATTAGCGGCTCAAAACACAGCATCATTGTCTCATTTGCTCGATTTGTTTGCTAAAACAACAGCCTTGAGAAATCACGAAGATAAATAGAGACAGTGTTGAAAAACCGGATACCCGGTCCAGTTTGGATCAGTAAATGTCCCGACGACGAAGAACAGTGACAATAGTAGAACTTAGCCTTGGGTGGTCGTATCTGTGATTTTAGGCAGAAAAATTGCAGTGAGAGGTAAAGCCGCGCGGTTGTAAAACCTGCTTAATGATTCTTGAGACATTGCGTATCGCGTTTTTAAGAGGGCCACCTCCAAACAAATCTTCAATGCCATTATTATCCCGATTACCAAACTAAATATGGTTCCTCTCGTCTCAGGTATTACTGATTGGACTGTGGTACACCTTGCTTTGCAACTTTGTATCAATATACTATCATGAAAGAATTGCATTCACTCCATTCATCAGTGGTTGACCGGATTTATTGCAACGGAAGAAGAATGCATGGCAGCTAAAATTCTTATTTTATGTTAGCCCAAAGGAGTACGTAAAAACAGACTACTAATTAAAAAAGTGAATTTACAGTTCTTGGCACAACACTCGAGTTATTGAATCAGTAATCATGCACCCATACGAGAGGAATTTGTCTTGGAATAAATAGTACACAGTTTGTACAAGAACACATGGAAGGGTGATCAATAAAATCTTAAGGCAAATTCGTACCGTACTGAAGTGGTATAGCGAGTAAGATATTTGGCCTACAATCGGACATCCCAAGTTCGAAACACACCAGGGATGCATATTTTTACAAACGTACTCAACCCAGATATCTAACATACCTAATTTTGAAATACGTACTAATAATGGGTGGAAAATAACCGAGCTCTCCGCCCATTATAACAGCTGTGCAGCTTTGTGTCGAAGATCCAGGAGACAAGTAACGGCTATGCGGGCCCCAGCAGATTGATAACGCACAATGACCAATTTAGTGCGACCTTAATGTATGCATTGTAGCGTGAATCATAACCAATCACATGTAGATGAAGTTAAAGACATGGTGTTTAAGAAAGATCATCATTTACATGCATTTCCATTACACCCACCACGACCGGTTCCGTGATGTTTACACTCATTGGGTAGGGAGTGTAGGATCAGGATCCGCGCGCCTTTAACCCGTGAAGAAATGGTAAAAGGGGTATGAATTTGTAAGGATAAGGTTAGCACGATCAACGTGTTCAATCACACGGGCCCACACACACATGCAGATAGATTTAAACCCATGATCTTGAACCACATTCTTACTTCAATACAGTTCCATCACACCCCAGAAGTACGACAGGGTTTTTAATTAAATACGAGTTTAATGACAAAGCAGTTCATATGCCACGGCTTAAAAAGCATATTTACAGCTGGCCAAATTAACTGAATAGTCACTTACCAGTAACCACAAGTAGCATATATGGAAGCATAGCATCTTTGCCTGAGGCCACTACATCATACTTCTCTAAAGCATCGAGAACCAAGTTGAAGTCGTCATCCGGTGTCCAGCTGCAACTACTAACAACGAGTGCAGGCCGGTCACGACGCCACTGAGGTGAAGAACCACCGTGGCCAGCGGGTAGTGCAGTTATTTCTGTGAATCGCGTACGCCGACACGAACCCGCTGGGTCGGCGAAATTCGGGTAGATGGGTCGGCGAAATTCGGGTAGATGGATTGCAAGCTGCAAAAGACAGATGTAGATCAATTTACACAAGTAGAGCTAGTAGACTGCATGCGGGCTAGGATAATATCGGGTTGCTCAGATCTAGACAGATATGAGAAAGGAAAATAGTAATCGAGACGGCAGTGAGACTCCAGCGTGTCTCCGCATGCAGATCACTACCGTGGGCACAAGCCTGATCCAGGCAAAGTGCCGCACAGTCAGAGAGTGCACGTGGGCTAAGATACTGTCAAGTTGCCCAGGCTAAGACAGATATGAGGGGGAAAATAGAAATGGTAGTGAGCTCCAGCGTGTTTCAGCATGCAGCTCACTACCGTTGGCCAATCAATTTAGCATGATGTTAGCCGCACAGCACAGAAGTGCGGCGCGATTGCACATGCGCGTAGGTCATAGATGCTAGTACATTAATGAAATGTATCGATGCTTTACCATCATAATCGCCTATAAAGATAAAACAAACATACACTGGATAGAATCCCCTATCCCAGTAAAAGATGTATATAGCAATCAACATATTCATCGTGAGTTTTGCTCGGTTCAATTAAGTTGTTTCTCATGAATCCACTGGTTAGCATACCAAGATAATCAAACATGCCAATAAAATTCTTGCCGCTCAAGTAATTGCGTAGCAAAATAAAGTGTGAGAAATGGATTTGAAATTAAACAGGACATTTTGTCATTCACGTATATTTTTTTTACTTTTAATGATTAAAACCGATGCGTATAATTGCTGGTCTCATTCGGTTGATGTCCATTATGGATGTACATCAGAAACGCACATTGTCATGCTCCAAAGATTTTCACATGACTAAATGTGAGTAGCTTCAAGCTTAACTGGACCCATTGCTCGTTCGATGCCATCATGCATACCATGAAATTAACCAGTATCCGCAGTTTGTATATGGATGCTGATTTGGGACAACTAATCATTTGTGCATTACCTCGAAGCTAGCTACACCTCATTTCTAGTTTGTTAGTAAAACGTACGTTTAGATCTGTTTAGTGTTCATGCGAACTTCGAAAATGCCGATCATCTATCATTTAGAACAACAGCGGTCAAGGAAGTCTTGACTTCAAACCAATCGCTCGTTCGAGATTTTTTTGGACCATAGTTAAAAAGCGCTCGGTGTATGTAGTGTTTGTGTAATTCCAAGGGACCAATGGCTATATGGGACTTGCTGAGCTCCCCGGTGAAAGCTTTATGTAATGACGCGGTGAAATCTAGTCAAGTGAGGCTTCAGTTTTGCACACATCAATGAATGGCTTGTGTTGCAGACTGTGCTATGTCATAGGCTGGTGTGTATTACGACTTTTATATCAGATCATGCTGCTGCCAATGATTTAAGCGATGTTTCACAGAGACAATATGCTGTGGTTTTGTTTGGAAGGTGACAGTGACACAAAGATTGAAGTGCGTGCATAATTCAAAAAGGAGTTGTTTCATTTTATTTGATCGACTTATTACGAACTTTTCTAGACATCTTGGGCAATACAGATAATTCCAAAATTCGACCGCGCACTTAGCAGAGGCATATGATAGTCAGATACTGTATAAAAAACTTCGAGTATGATCAAGATCCGCGTGCGCTTGAAACAGTGGAGGAATGGAAAACAAGTTGCGCTTGTATGCCACTGTTTGATAAGGATGGTACGTCCAACCTGTTCAAGCACATGTGCCCAAACACATTTAGATAGGGTTTTAGCCCGTGATCATGAACGAAAAAGCTCATTTGCACGCATTTCCATCACACACACCCCACGCATGCACACAAGCGCACGCGGATCCTGATCCTACTCTCCATGTAAGGTGAGTTCAAACAGCATGAAACTGGTCGTAGGGTGTGTGTAATGGAAATGAACACAAATGAGATTTTTCGTTCATGATCATGGTTTAAAAAACCGTCTACGTGCGTTTGTACACATGTGATTGAACAGGTTGACCGTACGAAACTTATCCAACAATGGCGTACAAACGTAACTTGCTTTGGCATAATAAAATCTTATAAACTAACAATATGACTAGTGTGAGCGATTTAGTATTATACACACACATAATTCAAAGATGTATAATTAAGCAGCACGCTTGTGTTGTGCAACTAACACCGTGTTAAATTTATTTGCTACCGGTAGTGAGGTGCATGCGAAAACAGGCTGGAGTCTCACTGCTATTGCTGTTTTCTTTTCTCATATCTGTCTGGGCCTGGGCAACCTAACAGTATATTAAACCCGTGCAGTCTAGGAGTTTTCCTGGATCAGGCTTGTGCTTTCATACATACATGCATTCACACACACACATACATACATACATCTATACATGCATACACACATACATACATACATACATACATACATACATACATACATACATACATACATACATACATACACGCATAATTCGAATCAACAGTGTCAGGATATTATCAAATACCAATGTTCATTTAATACGGAGTGGAGACACATTATATTTCTTTACACAACATAAACCTATCGACGGAGATTTGTTTACCAGAAGGTATCTTTTACTTAAAGAGGGAGTTATTGACTGCTTGACGATAATGGAATGCGTATAAGTCCTGTTGCTATTTCTCTTCACAAAATGTACCAATCTGTTACACATTTATCCAGAGCTAAAGTTCCAAGTCTGATCGAAAAACAATTCGCTTATGCTACTTATTAAATCAAGGCAATAACACGACCTAAATGACTTTGAGAAATATCGCCTGCATTAAACCGCAGAGCAATAATCGTAACAACGAAGTAATATCAAATGAACCGTGTGGATGATATAATACTTACCGTGAGAAAAGTTTATGAGCAGCTGAATGATGGCATGGTTTGAACTCTTCGGCTGGTTTATCGTAGAACACAGTCGCCTGTATCGCATGTTTTAATAAATCATCTTTCAGTGCTTTAGAGACACATATATGTCGTATATTGTCGTTTTTTGATAAAAAACAGCTGGCGAAACCAACCTCAAGTAGTCGATAGATCCTAAGCGTAATAAAAACTTGAAAACAAACCTAGCAACAATGCTATTTCGCCTAGTGTTTAATTCCATTATTGTATACCCGTAGTTGTGCCAATCAATAATGAGGCGTTTTCCAGTTAAAGTCACAAAGCAATAGAAAATGAGGAGAGTCGGTACAGCGGGCGGATTTTGTAGCAAAATAACATTACTCCGACAGTGACGAATTAAATGCCACGATAACAGCATGAAAATGATGATAAACTGGATCCTGTTGATTGATAATCAAACATTACTTACCTTGAGAAGGGAAGAAAGAATCGAGGGGAAAATGTGATTCGTGATTTCGTGATAATGTGGAATGGATAGGATTCGCAATCCATTTGTATCTGGAACGGGTTCGCTGGAGTTCACATAACCAGAAATTGTGACATTCCATCCATTTCGTGCAAGATATTTTGCATGTGAAAGGGTTCTGGGAGAGCGTGTAAGCGCACCCAAAACGAAAACATGGGCTTTCGGTATAGTCATCTGATATCAGCTTCTCTAAAATACAAGAATGAGAGTGTGGCATGAATAAAAGTTACACAATGTACTTTGAAAGTACAAGCAAGTAGTTGAGCTAATTGTAAAATGATTAAGATGCATTATGGAAACAAGTGTCGAGTCGGACAAAGTGCCATAGAGGTAAACTTTAAAAATGTAAAAAAGAGTTAAAGAAAAAGGTTGGAAGACTGTACACAATCGTATGAATGTGAAATCGTGCCGTACATTACTATTGCGCGGATAAGGCCGTGCTAAATCGGTTGCCACTGGAAGTGAGCTACATGGGAGAATGCGTTGCAGTCACACTGACAATATTCTTTTTCATATTTATGTCAGCATGTGTACATTCTACGATTGTGTGGTGCATGCCTTGAAAATGATCATGTGATTTAACACAAAAACATTTTTTCCAACTGCATATAATCACAATGGGAGGAATATACGCATAGATCCAATCGAATAGTTCAGTGCCTAGATACACGAAGCATTCACAAATGGCAATTCTAATATCACACATCACCGTCTGCAGAAAATGGCACTAACTAATGGAACTAACAGCAATTCGAGCTAGCGCATACCATGAACCGGATTTCGTTTACTTCGATTTAGTATACTCAAGGGAGGGTTCCAAGCGCCTTTCGACGGAATGTCGCGGGAGAAAGCTCACAACTGCATTTTTTCTTTGGGTGAGTGCCTTCTGTGCATGCGACGGAGTGATGTTATGTCGAACAGTTTATCGAGCGCATCTTTTGAGTATACACGTTATTAAACTTGAATGACTGGAAAGAAATGAAATGTTGTCTTTCTACGCGCGATGAGGTTAGCAATGTAAGGATTCTGGACAAGAACGAATACGATACTTTCTTCATTTAATCAACTTGTGTGGTTTTTGTCTGTCATTGGTCCTGATAAAGGCCCCATAAAAAAGTTACCATGTTCCAAGGAAAAAAGAGATGTCAGTGTTTTTACCTCCTCCAATTCAGATTCGAAAGATCTGTCGGCTAGCGACATCAGATTCGGAAACTTGAAAGAAACATTGGTTCGCGACGAATACAATTAAACAGCTGCTTAAGATGACCGACGGAACTCGTTAGCAACCATCTTCATATTCACTTCAGCTCCTTGTTTCACTTGACATGCGAAAATTTCTTATCCTCTTGCATTCGGGCAATCGACAATTTGCCGTTCAACGAAATAATTGCAGCACAGTACTTACCTACTGGTTATAGGTCTGCAAAATTCCTGTTCACACCGGGATGGGTATATGATTTGAGAATAATCAACTACCTGATTGTCTGGGACCACGACAATAAAACCCTCAGTAGATGGGAAGGTGCGATACGTAAAAAGCTACAAAACACGTAAAACAGTAACCACGTCAGCGTAGAGATGATTGACTGCACCTCTATAGAAGTATACGTTTAGTCAGCACGACGCTTCTTGTCGCTGTTTCAAAGTCCTTAACTAGCTAGCTTTTCTCGCACAATACTGATACAATAATGGTGCCGTTCAACAGAAACAATGAAAGTACAAGGCAAGTGTAGGGGTCAATGTAGAAAAAAAAAAAAGAAACAATGAGATGGGAACAGTTTTTTATTTTTTGTTCATTTACACACATCATTTTTTGGAATTTTTATTTATAGTTTTTTGAACAGGAAAATTTCAGGGAGTAATAGAGATGATGCACTCTTTCCATTGATGTCGGTTTATTGCCATCGTTGCCAATGTGTCGGGCCATACACTCTCACCTTCTCTTGCACCTCATCCAGGCAAGCGCGCTCGTCCAACCCTGGCTAAACCAAAAGTGAGCCTTTTCAAGCCACTCTTCCATGTTAGTGGCTGACCGCCAGCCACATTTTTCCAGTCTGTACCAGCTGACGCATAAAACGCTCGGCGTGGAAACCGTTCGGGTTTCAAGCGCAGGACGTGCCCCAACCAGCGGAGACGACGTCGGTTAATGGCTGTCTGAAGGCTAGTGCCGTTGCTTCCTAAGACGCGACGACTGACCACAGAGTTGCAAACGTGGTGTTGCCACCGTACGTGAGCAATCCTTCGCAGACATGGTTGGTCGAAGACCTCAAGCCTCCTAACATCTTCAGCGCGAACTGTCCAACATTCACTCCCGTATAGCAATACTGTCCTTACCGAGGTGGAATATATCCTTCCTTTAATACTCAGGCTCAAATCACGTCTCTTCCAGAGGCACTTAAGTTTAGCTAATGCCAGTCTGTCCTTAGCGATTCTGGACGTGATTTCCTTCTCTATCCGACCCCCAGCAACCACCAGGCTTCCTAGGTATTTGAACTGCTCAAAATGCTCGAGAATCAGATCGTTCATAGCAAAATTTGGCAGTTCACAAGACCAGTCCTGAAGGAGCACTTTACTCTTGCTTGGCGAGAAGAACCCATACTTAGATGCCTCCATTGCCATCATATCCTAGGCTTGTTGAATAAATGTTGGGTCTTCGCCCAGTAAGGCAATATCATCAGCATAGTCCAGGTCCATAACCCGCTCACCTGGTAGGAGGTCGGCTAGTTTCTTCACATATTTAATTGTGCGGAGATTAAGACACCGAGGATATACCAGCTGTGCGGCTGATGATATTATCCAACACGAGCGATCACACCATATCAATAGTTAGACGAAGTCTTATCAATTTATAGGTCCGCCTCCTGAAATCAGCCATGCTCAAGCGCCAATAATTTCGTTTCTGTCATTCAAAGCACAGGGAGGCACGTGTCGATGTGCATAAAAGGAAAGCATGTTTAGTTCAGTAGGTATCGGGCTGTAAGCGACTCACAAACCAATTGCGAGTCCAGAAATCTGTCGATAGAATGCTTCTGAGAAGCGCCCAACACTGCAAAATTGGTTCCTTTTGTCCTTTGATATCATCAACGTATGCGATATATGACGATACGTCGAAAATTATTCAGTCCGTCCTTTGGATGCACAGGTTCATATAGCTGCGAATGGAAGAGTAGGAAATGGTTTATCAACACCCTAGACAGTCATCTATTCACGAGTAACGTGGGAATAGCTCGAGCCAATCCACTTTTAAACGCGACTAATGACGTGTGATTTTATGCATTCATACATACAAACATCGATGTGTAACCGATCGAAACTTTAAGCAGTATCAAAAAACGTTTTTTAATGGTGGGGACACAAGTTGTCTTGCAAATCACAGGCCGGTCAAACTGAATTATGTGATTGTAAAAATTTCAATGGAAGTTGATCGAGGGCAACATTGAAAGTTATTTTTCAGGATGTGGGCGCTGGTGTTCTCAACAGCACGGATTTAACAAAGATTCCTCATATATAAGTAAATTGCTCCTGGTGCGAGAAAGCTGGTGTGTTTTGACTGATTCTGATCAGGCAGTTGATGTTGTTTTATTGACTTCAGTAAGGCATTCGACCATGTGCACCACCGACGACTGCACGTCATATTGGAGGTATTAAAGGGTGTCTTCTAAAGTAAATCGAAGCATTCATTTCCGACGGTCCAAACCGCGTGGAGGTAAATGGCGTTTGTCTTCAGCGGTGACAGCGAACTCGGGAGTGTTATGGGGATCTATTCTTTTTCCGTTGCTATTCAATATCTTTGTAAGCGACCTTCTAAGTGCAGTGTCCTGCTACAGGACATTGATTTATCAAACACTTTATTACTCGACAATCAGGCGCTTGAAATTGGTGTCAGAAAGGATTGTTTCTGCTACTCAAAGATAAAGTCTACAAAGCGACAGTTCAGACTGTGTTACTGTATCGATGCCAAACTTGGACCTTACGTAAAGAACACATTCGGCGTCTCCAAGTATTTGAAAATTGATGTCTCCGCAGCATTCTAGGAGTTAGCTGTTACAATCGTATATGCAACGATGCTCTCTGAAATAGGTTCTTCGGTAGTAATACTGATATAGAGAAGCAAATCAACCTGCATAGGTTACGCTGGTTGGGTCACGTTTTGCGGATGCCGGACAACCAACTTCCGAAACGGATTCTTGTTGCGACGCCACATCCTGATTGGCGTAAATCTCGCGGTGGTCAAACCGTCACGAGGCATAGGCAGTTAAAACCATTACTAGTAACTGCTCTAACCGATTGCACTCAAAAATTTCTTTACATTATGAATACACGATCCCAAACATATTCCAATCGATTCCTTACTAGTAACCTTCCCAAAGTCGGCGCAGCGCGTCTGTCAGGCTGGTGTCCCCGCGATCAGATATCGCAATGGCTAGTTACACTTCAGGATATGTCAAGAAACCGCATCAATGGCGGTCTTGCACTAAGCATCTTCTTGGTGTCTTTGCTTAACCTTGTCATGCGGAGTAACGAGAAAAGCTTGTAATGATGCATGTGATGTGATGTGAAAACACAAGACTAATCCAGGCAAAGTGCCGCACAGTCAGAGACTGCACGTGGGCTGAGATGCTGTCAGGTTTCCCAGACCTAGACAGATATGACAAAAGAGATAGAAAGAAAATATAAATGATGCATGACAGTGAAAGCCGCAAGGAAGCCGTTGTATTATTTGTTTGTATTTATTGTAACCACTACTCGCTCACGAAACTTGTTTGAATGCATGTTCCATTCGAGGTGTAGGCACCTCTTCCCAGTTTGTTTGTGCTTACTCTTCTATAGAAGCCGTAGCAATTCAAGTCCCACCCTTCCCCATCTTTTAGGATTTTACTCTTTCATGGTTGTATGGCAGTTAAGCATTCGGTACGTGCAACCGGTGTAATGCTGTCTTTGATGATGATGATGATGATGAACCACTAATTTTTTTTGTTTTTCACTCTGTACTCTTGTTCCAAGTTCGATAAAGACTTCATTCAAGGCTTTTGTCTTCTCATTACTCTCCTGATCGCTTGAGCTCATTGCAATTTATCGAACTTGCTATCAATATCAATGGATCGTTTCCTGATACCGGATCGATTCGACACCGAACAGAACACACCAGATAGCTCATGTCATTGGACTCACTGGTATTGCACATTCTCTAACTTCCTTACCTCAATTGCTGAACTGAAACCTGACAAACTAAACACTCTCATCAACTACGTTTCCCCGAACGTGTATAGTCTAATGTCAGACTGTGTCACTTATGAATCTGCCGTTTCAGTTTTGCAGAAAACATATGTGAAACCAACGAATAACGACACAGCTTATGGATAGGTATAGTATGGTATGAAAGCACAAGCCTGATCCAGGCAAAGTGCCGCACAGTCAGGGACTGCACGTGGGCTGAGATACTGTCCGGTAGCCCAGGCCTAGACAGATATGAGAAAGGAAATAGATGGATAGGCACTAAAACGGCTGTTCTCCAGTCAAAAGGAACTGTGCACATCGAGACAACCTAAGTGGGGGTTTACCAAACGACAAGAGTAACTCGCAGGCTAACACTACATGGTCGCTCTTTCCTAGCGGTGTTAGAAGACCAAATTTTATATACCGCTTTTAGCAGTTGAAATAACTAGGTCAAGAGTAGACGGAGACTGACCCTCGCGGAATCTAGTTGGTTCGTTTACGTGTTGGTGAAGTGCATGGGAGTATAGCCAGTTCCCTGGAGAATGCGAGGTTTGATACTCCCAGTTTATTTCGGGTAGATTAAAATCGCCGAAGATTACAACACGTGGTTCTATGGACAAAAGAGACGAAAGCTCAATTTTCAAAAGAGCATCTTCTTCCAAACTAGTTGGACTGCGGTAGACGCAGCCTACCTATACGCGTGCATCCATGCATGAGCAAGGCAAATATAAGGGAGCAGCGCCCCTCCCGCTAGGTTACCAAGATGTCGATCGCTTCTTACGGCGCTAAACCTGTCAGCTATTGCAGCTGGTATGTGGTCATCATGAGACAACCATGATTCCGTGCACCCACAATTTTGTAGTGGTTGTCGTCAACTCTACAGAGGGGTTCAGCCCATTTATTTCTAATGCTACAAGCGTCTGTATCGAACAGAAGAGCACTATCACATGGGGCCGAACTCCAGGTTTTAGGGCTACCTAAGATGATAGCTCCTGACATCCAGTTTCATCTTCGCGGTCTGAGTCACTCATCATCATCATCATGAAGCACAAGTCTGGAGCCAGACAAAGTGCCAAGCAATACGAAGCAGGGAAAGCAGATAAGCAAGCGCGTGGAAAAGAGAAAGCAGGCAAGCGGAATACGTAAAAGCAAATGCACAAAAAAGCAGCTTGTTTTTGTAGTTTCACTGCATGCAATTTTTTTGTTTTTTTTGTTTTTCTGTTTTTTATGTAAAATATTAACGGATAAAAAAAATTATGACACACATAATAAAATACACTGGCGCCACTGACTTCGGTTTGTAGCTATATCGCGTAAGGTTTCCAGCCAACTATTAGGTGGAGCTTCTGGACCCCACCCAGGCAAACGAATACGCTCAACTGAGCCTAGCGCTACGGTGAGTTTCTTCATCCCAACGCGCCACGTCATGGACTGGCCAGCCGATCTTTTCTTCCAGCTTCTGTTAGGCTCTGCGAATAAGGCGCGGTACGGTAAACGGTGAGTAGGCATTCTTAAAACATGTCCCAACCATCGCAAGCGAGCAAGCATCAACATTTCTCTCAGTCCGTGGCCACCTGATCCTAACACCCGCTTGCAGATATCTATATTTGTAACACGATGCTGCCACCAAATGCGAGCAATTCTGCGCAGGCAACGGGTATCAAAAACAGAAAGCCGACGGACATCTTCCGCTCGAATAGGCCAGCTTTCGCAGCCATAAAGGAGTGTAGCACGCACCACTGCGTTGTTCATTCGGCCTTTAGTGTGGAGTGAAACATCGCGTCGACGCCATAGGTGGCGAAGGTTAGCAAACGCTGCACCTGCTTTGCGAACACGATGTGAGATCTCGTCCTCGACACAACCGCCAGAGGAGATACAACTGCCAACGTAAACAAAGCTGTTGACCAATTCAAGATTGACATCGCACACAGTTAGGTTTAGAAGAGATCCGCTCCAATCCTGCGTAAGTGTTTTACACTTGTTAGGCGCAAAGCACATGGCATACCTTGAAGCTTCAAGTGCCAGGCGGTCCAGAGCTTGTTGCATTATATGAGGATTATCTCCCAGAAGTGCGATGTCATCGGCATACTCTAGATCGGTCGCTCGCTCACCCGGCAGAAGTTCAACACCTGTACCCACCAGGCCAGCTAAAGCTTTTCTCAGGACATCGTCGATCGCGAAGTTAAAAAGGAACGGCGAGATAGGGCAGCCCTGCCGCACCCCGCTGGAGATATTGAACGAGGACGACAATTGTCCGTACGCTCGAACCCTGCCCGAAGTTTGGCCATATAATGCTTTCAAGATCCAAACATACTTCTCGGGCACTCCATGTCTCAGTAGACAGTTCCAAAGACTTTCACGATCGATTGAATCGAATGCCGCTCGGATGTCAAGGAATACCACAATAGTTGGTTTACGAAAAGTGTGGCGTTGCTCCAGTAACTGACGGAGTGTGAAAATTTGATCTATGCACCCTCGGCCGGCACGAAACCCAGTTTGCTCCTCACGGATTTGCTCTTCCCGTTTGATACTCAATCGGTGAAGCAGAATGGACGCCAGTATTTTAGGAGCTACTGAAATGAGACTGATACCCCGATGATTTTCACAGAGTGCCGCATAGTCATGAGCCGCAGGTGGGCCAAATGTACTGCTGGGTTGTCCAGTCGCGACAGGATCTTGGGCTTTTGTTATATTGACCGGGTATCTCACGCCGCGTTCGGACGCGATGTAACGGAATACCTCCGCACTCCGTTCACATCCAACGGCGAAGACTGCAGTGGTTTGGTCACGCTCTCCGAAAGAAAACCACGGTGCTCAGGAAACGTGTTATCGACCTTAAACCCGCTCTTGCATTGTGACGGCGTCAAGTCTATGTATAAAATTACAAGTATGATCCAGGCAAAGTGTCGCACAGTCAAAGACTGCGCATGGGCTAAGATACTGTCCGGTTTCCAGGCCTAGACAGATATGAGAAAGAAAGCGATAGCGGTGAGACTCCAGTGTGTATTAGCATGCAACTCACTACTGGTGACAAATCAATTTAGCGCGGTATTAGTTACGCAGCTCATAAGTGCTGTACGATTGCAATTTGTTTAGAAAAATTGCAATGATCTTGGCTCCGATCGGCGCTCGTGAGCTAGTGTGATTAGAGGCATCAATGAATCCGGCTATGCCAATTGAGGAGCCAACCACGCAACAGTCAATTAAAGAAGTAATCACAACCCATTCACGTTTCAGATTCTCCATCCGGGGTCTATCTTTGAAGAAATTTTCCATTTTCGTTTACACAGGTCCAGACCCGAGCAACCTGACAGTAATTTAACCCATGAATGATCTCTGACTGTATGGAACTTGTTCTGGCTTATGAATTCATACGTACATATCTTGAGGAGGTCAGTAATTTGGTTTGAAGCAGATGGAATAAAATCCAGCATATGCTAGCGTCTCTCAGCATTGTTCTATGTTCTATCCTCGTTAGAATTAGAATGAAAAAACACCCCAGGTCCATGCATGAATTCTTAAAATGACCACTAAACATTACAAAAAATATTAGTTGATCACTCTTGTTAACACCAGTGAGTTATACTGCAAGCAGCTGAGGTCGAACCTTCAAAGAAAAAGAGAAATAATGCACAACCCATTTACTGTTATT
>JACCGJ010008096.1:0-45573 GCA_013407085.1 Atriophallophorus winterbourni
GGCTAGGTCTTGATTGCGGGCTGCATACATCTTTCGCACGTTCCCGTAAAATGATTCCATCCGATTGGGTTGAATTTGAACCGGAGTTGGAGGTAATTTGACTGAACATTACAATCAAGGATTTTTGGGGGCTTTCAATCACTGTGGGACTCGAAACGGATGGTTCTTTAGCGTTATCTGATCTAGGTGCGTTCCTATCTTCCGGATTTATTAGATTTTCATTTGGTTGAGCGTTAATTGAAGACACGGAAGAGCTAAACTAAACTTAAAATGTATCAGATAGCATAAAATAATTCAATTTTGTTTTACTCATTGCGCAAGCAGCACATTATTTCTTGATAATTCGACAGATTTATAATACCAGAAAAACGATAAGCGTATTTTAGCAACATTTTTGTTGACCGTAATCTTTCTCCATTTCAAACCTACATTTTGACCATAGTGAGCTTTGAAATATTTCACTACTGTAAAACGAAAATGAACAGTCGTATATTCTTACAAATTTGACCATATCATATACATAAAATAGTACATCTGTAGTCGAATGAGAACTTGTGCTAGCATACGACATATTCTGAAGACAGCAAGCTCATTAACAACCAGAGGTTTGTGGAAAGTACATTAATAGTGCAAAAGCACAAAGTGATTTGTTACTCACACCGACAGAACAACATATCACTTTTGTAATCCATAAGCGCCTTGAGTGCTTGAGCAGGAATTATTCTGTGATTCTGTGTTTAAATATCGTGGGTCGTTAAACGAACCGTATGCAACATTGTCATTCAAGTAGAACTTTGTATGAAACAGATTAGCATTTAGATTTAACAGTATATAAGTAGTCGTGAAACGAATACTTACATAAAAATTGTGTCATTTGGTTTTAACGTCATGCATGCTGGTAGAGTGGTCAGAGAGAGGACGGTAATTGAAGGTTGTTAGGTGTGAGACTACAAGGGTGATTGTTCTGGGTTCGAATCTGACCGAGACAGCATATGCACTAATGATGAGCACAAATACGAACCAAACTCGATTCCAGTGTTTTAAACGTTCTGAATAGTACATAGGACCTGGTACTGATGAGTAATCGCAAAACATTATGAACGAACTCTCCGAACACATTCGAAAAACAATGCCATTCAGATTTAATCGGTGTTAGCTCAGACTTTATCTGATGGAAAGACCTGACAAGGAAATCAACTGAGTTAGAAAAAACCACAAAAGATGATGCCTGCTTTATTTCGACTGGTCGGGCATTTGACGCTAATCAAATGTGAAAGTCTGAAAATACATTCATGAAGGCTTAATTGCGATCGGTCAAACGGAGGAGAATAGCTCAGTCCGTAAGGCGAGATACTAAAATTATGATGGTCCCGGGTTTGAATCCGACCAAGACAGGATATGCACTTCCGATAAGCTCAAATAAGAAATTCGAGTCCAGTTCATCTAACGTGGATCGTTGTGATTACTTTTCTGAATATTTCAAAGGACTTACTACTAATGAATAGTCGCAAATCATACCGAACGAGCTCAACAAACTGTATGGAGCAGCAAAGGCTGTCATATTTAATCGGACTTAGCTTACACTTTTTGAGATGGGAATACCTGAGAAGTAGAACAGATAACGTGTGCGACTACAACTGTTGTTGGTGGCTCTTTTGCGAGGTCGGACATATAGCGCAACCAAAACGTGCCAGTTTGAAGAAATATTAAAAAGGCTTAATCACCTCGGTCAAACGAAGCCCGGTAGCTCAGGACGTTGGGCGTTAGAATACAATTGTGATGGACCTGGTTGCAAATCATACCCGAGGAGAGAAATGCAGTGCAGATGAGCTCAGAAAAAAGCGAAACACGAGCCCACTGCTTCTGATGTGGACCGTTGTGATAAACGTTTTGCGTTGTTTAAAGAACTTGGTACTGATGAGTAGGAGCAAATCAAAATGAACAACCTCTCCAAACATTCTTGAACAATGATGTCCGTCTCATTTATACGGTGTTAGCTTACACTGCGTCTGATGGGAAGACCCGCGAAGACGATCAGATAGGTTGTGAAACCACAACAGATTTTGCTCGCTCCTTCTCGACTCATCGGGTATATGACTCCACTGAAAAGTGTAAGTTTAGATAAACAGTCATAAAGACTTAATCGCGATCCGTCAATCAAAGGACGGGAGCCAAAGCTCAACGCGTGAGACTACAATGGTTATCGTACCGTGTTGAAATGAATCCCGAGAAATTACATGCAGTGCTAATGAGCTCAAATGAGAGCGAAACTCGAGTCTAGTGCTTCCAATGTTTGAGCGTTGTGACATATTTCTGAATATTTCAAAGGACTTGGTACTGATTAGAAGTTGTAAAACATAATAAATGACATCTCCAAACACTATTGAACAATGATGCTTGTCAGATTTAATTGGTTTTACATTACACTGTGTATGATAGGAAAACGTGTAAAAGAGGTCAAATAGGTTGGACGATATCAAGACATGTTGCTGGCTGCTTCTCGAGTGGTCGGGCATATGACGCTATTCAAATGTACCAGTCTGAAAAGATTCATGAAGGCTTAATCGCGAAACGTTCACTAAAGGTCTGAACCACATGACGTACGGCGTAAAACTACTATAGTGATGATCCCGGGTTTGAATCCGACCCCAGACAAGATATGCACTGCTTATGAGCCCAAACAAGAGCAAAACGCGAGTACAGTGTTTCCAATGTGCACCGTTGTGATAAACCTAGAACAAAATTCAAAGGACTTGTCACTAATTAGTTGTCGCAAAAAAACAATAAACGAAAACTCCAAATAATCTTGAACAACAATGCCTGTTAGATTTCATCGGTGTTAGCATACACTGTACGGTAGTTACAAATACTGAACTTGATCTGGAAGACAGTTTATGGTGCAACTGAAAGTTCGAATCAGGTGACAGTTGCATCGTTGGTGTAGTTTAGCGTTCACCATCATCATTGAGTGCCTATAAAGAAAAACGTTCAAAAGCAATTTAGTACGCCGGAAAACAGCGCAATTCGCATTTGCTGTATATGGGAGACCTTTAATCTGCCTGAACTATATAACCGAGTAGATCGTCCACCCCTATCCCCAGACTACACATTTCGTGAACTGTTCGATTACATTTCCATGTATAATCATATTTTTGATTATGCACGACAACAAAATTTGCAACAGACTTCTGTTCTAGACCTAGTCTTAAACTCTGAAGCCACAGCCGTTAAACATGTTCAGTATCACCCTCTGCTGGATCGGAGCGACCACCTTTTTCTGCTATTCCAATACGTGTGCAACGCCAGTAGAATTGTAAAACAAACAAAACGAAATAGAAAAGTGTATTACATTAGTTTGATGGAAACATTGGTAGCTTTCAATGAGCATAATTTAAATTTCAGTGATCCGGACTCGCACTGCACCAACCTAAAATATTGAATAATCAACATAAGAGCAAAGAACCACACTTCAAAATTCGCAGTAGCACACGAAATGTTTGACGAAGTGAAATTTGGCATGGACTATTCACAGTGTCGCCAGAACTGATTCCACGTAGGCAAACTTTCGCGATTTACGGAATCAAGTTACAAATCTCATCCCAGAGGACAAACAATATCGCCAGCTTCAGTTGGCGGTTAGAATGCAGCGATATCCTAAACTGCTCTATCGAACTGTTAACAACACTACGAAGCTCTAACCCGGTGTTTTTCCGATCATAACAGATAACGGACTTACTGATTCTGTGCTGGAGACCGCTAACGCTCTAGCCAGGTTTTATTCACGCGTTTTCACCCCCAAGGATGAATTACAACCATCAGAATTTTCAGCACTAATTGTACATGAGGCGACATGCGATAGATGAATCAGTTCGAAAATAGTGCAGCATCAACTATGCAAGTTGAATATCAACAAGTCCTCGTGAGCTGACGGCATCACACCTGCAATCCTAAAGTTAAGCGGCAGTCAACTGTGCGAACCACTTTGTGATTTAATTATTCACTTCTTGAGGGAGAGTGTTGTACCTAATGGCTAGAAGCGAGGAATCATAACACTCATCCAAAAAGGTGTAACTCGTTTCGACCAAGCAAATATCCGCCCAGTTACACTCCTTCCAGTGATCTCAAAAATTATGAAGCAAATTGTGTACGAAAGAATTGTGAGTCAACTTGAAGCCCAAAACTTGTTGTCCATAAAGCAACATGGATTCAGACAGTCTCGTTCTTGCTTGACTATCCTACTGGAGACACTGGATAACTGGACGCATGCAGTGGATAATGGTGATTGCGTGCATGCGTGTTACTTGGACATATCAAAGGCGTTGGATCGTGTGGACCATTCTATGCTACTGCTCAAGCTGTACGATGTTGGTATTAATGGTTGCCTTTTTACCTGGCTGAGAAGTTACCTTATCGATCGCCAAGCAACTGTAAGTATCGATGGTGTGATGTCTTGGGGAATCAAAGCTACCAGCGGTGTTCCACAAGGTTCGGTACTTGGTCTGGTTCTCTTTTTGGTCTACATCAACGACCTTCCGAAACTTGTCACAGCCAAAACATTCTCTTTGCGAACGATGTTAAACTTTGGATGCAAATTGAACAGTTGGTCGGAGCGAATCAAACTTCCATTCAACTTCAGAAAGTGTAAAATGTTCAAAATCGGCAAATATTTCATATTCTCATACAACGTTGGATCAAATAACTCCGAATGGACAATTTAAAAAAAAGACCCCGGCATATGGATTAGTGAAAGTCTTAAGTTTAGTATGCAATGCTAAGGAGTGTACCACCGAGCTAGCCGCATGCTAGGTATGCTTCGGCGTATTTTCGGACATTTTTTCCTGTGAATCATTCTCCATACTCATAAATACGTATAATAACCCGGTGATGAATCACTCAGTGCCAGCTTGGGCACCGTGTATACGAAAGGACATCAAGCTGCTCGAGAGGATTTATCACAGAGCAACTAAAATAGTTGGCTGCCTCCGCAACCTACCATATGAGAATCTACTTCAGCATCTTAATTTGGATAAACTGCTTTGCATAAGGGTTCGATTTGATCTAATCCTAACTCAAAAATAATTAACTCAAAGGCGCATCCTCTGAGGCATCTATTTCGCCTCCGGTCAAGCCATGGCACACATACTCACCCATTCGCTTTTGATTTTCTACATTCCCACCGAAACTGCCGTCGGTTTCTCTATTCGGTGCGCGTTTGTTTGTTATGGAACTCCCTACCGTCAGATGTTGTCCAATCATATAGTGAAAGGATATATTTATGCGTAGTAGTTCCATTCTACATTCTGTTTATATAACATGATTTGTTTTTCGGAAAGAATACAATTTATACCAATCATACTGCCACAATTCATGACATTTTTTGCAACTACATATATATATATATATCTTATATATATACTCCTTATACGAATATTCTGTGGTGTTGTCCAGCTACGAGCTATTTTATACCATAAATTCTTGAATCTTGAATCTTCATTGGAAGACCGGTTATGGTGATCAAATAGGTTGCAAGACCACATCAGATGTTTCTGGCTCCTTCTCGACAGGTTGGGCATAAGAATCACTTAAACTTTGCCAGTCTGGAAAAACATTCATTTAGGCTTATTCCCGGTCCATTAGATAGAGCACGAAAGCTAAATTCGTATCACGTGTGACTACAATGGTTATGGTCTCGGGATCCAATCAGGCACGAGACAGGATATGCACTGCTGATGTGCTCGAGAACGAGCCATTTATTCGGTGTTAGCTCACACTGTATCTGATAGGAAGACCTGCTAAGGTGATCAGAGAGGTTGGATGACCAAAACAAATGTTGCACCCTCGTTCTCTAGGGGTCAGGAATATGCCGCTACGCAAATGTGCCAGTCATTCTGACACCTTCATTAAGGCTTAATCGCGATCCGTCAAACGCCGTACGGAACCAAAATCCGTATCGCCTGAGACTGCAATGTTGATGGTCCCAGGTAGAAATCAGTCCCAAGAAAGGATAGGAAGTGTTTTAGTGCTCAAAGAAGAGCGAAACCCGAGTCCAAAGGATTTTCGTGTTGACCATTGTGAAACACCTCCTAAAAATGTTTATGAAGTTGTTACTGATGAACTGTCGCAAAACATAATACAAAATATATCTTCAAAAATTTTTAAAAAAACAATGTTCGCCAGAATTATTGAGTGTTAGCTTACATTGTATCTTATTGTAATACTTGTGTAAGGTTCAAAGTAGTTTGAAATTCTTCCTTTCCGTTCAAGTTTCCTTTCATTTTGAACCTATTTACAAAACCTGAATTTTATCAAATAGATTTTGCTTGTGTTTGATTTTTCTACAGTATTTTGATATAACACTTGACTGTTACCTATATCGTTCTCAGAAAATTTGAATGTAACTTCGCATATTTCTTTTTGTTCCCGATGCTGCACACATTTTCTCTTTCCCAGAACTACATAAGAGTTGACGCCAATCCATCCTCTCCTGTATTGACTACCTTTCGCTTCCTATGACCCCACCATTTACAGAACTTCGGTAATCGAAACTCAATTTCATGGACTCCACCCGACCCACTGTGCTGAATATTCTGTGGTTCTATTTTAAGCTCATAGCTTTTTGTACCAAAATATACTATTGAATATTGACGATTGATTGTTGCTGTGATGTTCCTATACAATTAGTGTTCGTATAGTTATTTTTGTTGTTATTGATGTTAACTGCAGTACCGTAGAATATCCCAATCCTTGTTTTTATTTTTGTCGAAATAAGAAACGGGTGGACCACGCGTATCTTACGTCACAGACAATACAGTAATTAAATCGGGAATTGCATCAATTCGGTTTCTGTGCTCAAGTTGGATCGTTCCAATTGGATTCGCATCAGAACGTGCCGTCTTACTTACAGTATTTGTCGCAACTGGAAAAAACACTCATTTTCGTTCTTACAATTGAAGCATATTGGGCGGAAATTGACGAAGAACTTCCCGACCGTCGTGAAATTGATCATTTGACAGTCAATCCCTGTTCACAACTTTGGTGACGTACCCTTTTATTCATTGCGATTTCCAAACTAGAGTTGCAATTAAAGCGCGATTTAGAAACTGCTAGATCAACGATAGTGCGCTCGACAGAGGAACAAAGAGGAGTCTCTAAAGAAGAAATTTGATCGTCAGTACAATCAGCAAAACTGAAGGGTTCGGCTCGAAGGTAAGCTTTTTGCAACCAGCGATCAACATAAGTATCGGATTGCCTAAAGTAGAATTATTATACATTGACGGTAATCCAATAGTCTATTGGAAGTTCATGGAGAAGTTTGAATGTAACATTGAGTCGAAGCTTATGAATCCAGGCCAGCGACTGTTGTATTTGATGTATTATTGTCGGGGCAAGGCTCGAAACGCCATTGATGCATGTGTCATGCTACAAACCACTGATAGTTATACTCGGGTAAATAATATTTTGGGATACCGCATGTCACTGCCAGGTCAACATTGGAGTAGTTGCTTGATGAAGCCAGAAAACTTTCCAATAAAAACGATGGTTCGTCTGATTTAGCAATAAAAGTGGAAAATTGCCAAATCAAATTGAAGCAAATAAAGTGTAAGCCCTGTTGCGTTACAACAGCAGATAGCTGACACAGCGGATACAATTCTTGCTGACGGGTCAGAAGTTGATTTTGCCAGCCTGACCGGGTGCGTATCTCGTAGAGCAAGAATTGCCGGGAACAGATTTGGCATGGTAATAGTTAGAACATCTGTATCTTCGAAGCCATCGGAGAAACCAAGAATTCTAGAAGGAAAGAGGGTGTTTATGACTACAAAGGAACCGCGGCCAATGCTAGTTGAATGCTATCAATTTAGAGGGTCTCATAAAATAGAAGACAGTCCTGTTTATTAGGAGGCTGACGTAAAAGCCAGATGGAATATGGCTAAGCAGCATGGAATATGTTACGTTTGCTTATGTCGTTCTCACAAGGCATTTTATTGCAAGGTTACGAATACTTGTCCCGTTGAATGTTGTAGTAGACTACATCATTCTTCGCTGCATTATGATCGCCCTAATGAGCAACTGAAAACTATAAACTGCAGTGCTACTGCTCTCAGTAGAGCAGTAAGCTTAGGTTACCTGACAGTGAACATTGACACGCCAGTTGGACTTGTTTCAGTCGTAGATTTACTTGACAATGGCTCTGATACAAATTTGATCTCGCAGAATTTTGTTGAGACATTTTGTATGCCCAGTGCGCCAGTTGATGTGTCGAAAACAAAACTTGGTCTACATCGAAAGTTGAAAAAGAACATTATTGAAATTCCATGTGCATTCGGTTGACAGTTATGAAATAATTCATTTTGCCGAAGCTTACACGGTTTCTAAGTTACCTAAAGCAGTGCTGAATTCCCAAAATATGATCAGCGCGAGGTAAGCACATTCGAGAGATCTGAAATTTTCAGAGAATGTTGAGAGAGAAATAGCTTTGCTAATTGGATGCAACGTACTGGAAGCGCATTGGGTGCTCGAACAACGTTTGAATGGTCGTAAGCATCCATTCGCTACCAAGACGTTACTCGGATGGGTACTACATGACCAACTGATCGTTCGACAGTTGCTTATCATGTGAATGCTCTCACCGCACAAACACAAGATGTGCTCGGAAACTATACAAGTTGCATGACGAAGAGTTCGCCGAAACTGTGCGGAAGATACAATTCTCTCTCTTATTAATGGATCTTTGCTTCGTATAGTAGAAAATTCCTCATTAGTTGACGGGCATTTTCAGTTAACCTTTTCGTGAAAAAACAACCTGATGTTCAATTAGATGATAATTATCAGTTAGCCTTAAAGAGGCTTAGCATGTTAAAAAAGACGTATCAAAAGAGATGGACAGTTGTATCTACGATATGTTGAAGTATTACGAAATTACTTCAAATCCGGACACATCGAGAATACTTCATATACTATTGAGCGCCCTACACGTGTTTGGTATTTGACACATAACCCGGTAATTAATCCACGGAAACCGTAGAAGTGTACAATTCTGTTTGATCGCGCTGCAAAGTATAACCACGTTGGCTTTAACGACATGTTGTTACAATGTCGGAACCTGACACAAACTTGACTGACATCAAGAAAACGTTTCTGCTATTGCCTGCGCCGCAGACGGACCGAGACGCATTAAGACTGCTTTGCAGGTCGAATAACGACATGAAGTCGCACATCAAAGCGTACCTTATGACAGTGCATGCATTTACTGCCACTTCTTCACCATTTTGTGCAACTTCTGCGTTACGCAGAACTGTAGAACAGTTTGGACATAAGTTTGACGACTGCATCAGTAAATGTGTACATACTAACTTCTATGTGGACGACTGCTTGATTTCGGTGCCATCTCGAGAAGAAGCAATGATAGTGATACGGCAGCTCAGTGAATTAATGAAACTTGGTGGGTTCAAGTTTACGAAATGGCTATCAAACGACCATCTGTTACTTGAGTATATACCAATACACGAACTGGCTCCTCATGTTCGGGTGATAGGGGAGGACAACGTGTGTATCGAAAGAATGTTTGGAGTGATACGGAACGCATCTGATGATGAATTTACCCTGGAGTTTAATATGCCGAGAAGAGGAATGTTGTCCATGGTCAGCAGTCTGTACGATCCGCTTGGGTTAATAAGTAAATGGATTTCGCCCAAGAAGCATTTATTACAATGCATTTGCAGGAGAAAGTTAGGATGGGATGAAAAGAGTCCTGATGATATTGTGTTGTTATTCGATAAATAGATATCATCCTTACGATCTACTGAGGAGCTTTGAGTACCTCGTTGCTTGTTTTGTTTATTGTTGCTTTATTTGTTATTAAAACGAACATTCGGAAACCACATCAAGAATGTAAACTTTTGGACAGACTCAATGACAGTACTGTAGTATATACGTGATATTCGGAAAGTATGTATGTTAGCAGAGTACCAAAAAGAGGTGGGGGACTTGGGTAAGGATCAGGACAACTCTTCTTTATAAGGCAAGAAGCTGCACCGAAGTATGTAGTGAGTCTGCGGCTGGCCACCGCATTCTTTATAAAAAGCTAATAATATCCAATGATGGTGATGTAATGTGGCAGAAGTGACTCGCCACTCAATAAATTCATTTGCTGCTCTGAATTTGTTAGGGTATTTGTAGAACAATCGTTGTACAATTAAGTCCTAGAAAGAATTTGGTCGGATGTGTAAGGTTCAAAGTAGTTTGAAATTCTTCCTTTCCCTTCAACATTCCTTTTATTTTAAACCTATTTACAAAACCTGAATTTTGTCAAATATATTTTGCTTGTGTTTCATTTTCCTACAGTATTTTAATTTAAAAATTTTCGTTTTGTAATTATTTCTGTTATCGTTAATCTTTTCTTTACACGACTTCGGTCAAATGTTTGTTTCAATTTATTGTTTCTGCCATTGTATGTCATTGTTGCGTTATTTGGTTGCCATTTTGGGCTCTAGTAAATTGCTTGATTTTAAACGCTATTTTGAGTGTTATTTTTGATTGTCACAGAAAGTTTGGACGACATTTTGTTAAACCGATTCTTCTTATTTTTATATATCCTCGTCTTTTGTTTGAATTGAATTTGATTCTGGAGTATTTGATTCCATTGTTGCTGTGAAGTTCCTATACAATCAAGGTTTGTTTAGTTATTTTTGTTATAATTGTTTTTAATTACAATACAGTAGAATATCTTAATCGTTGTTTTGAATTTGTCGAAATAAGAAACGGGTGGACTACGCCTAACTTACGTCACAGACAATACAACCTGACAACGAGATCTGATAGGTTAAAAGACTACAACATATGTTACTGGATCCGTCTCGACTGGCCGAGCATATTACGCTATTCAAATATGCCATTCTGGAGTAGTATTCATGAAGGCCTAATCGAGATCCGTCAAACAGTTTTCGGTATGTTACTGCCGTAAGACTTGAGATCAAATTGCTGATGGTCCGGTGTTGGATTAGGACCCTAGACAGGATATTCACTGCTGATGAGCTCAAATAAGAGCGAAACTTGAGTACAGTGTATCCAATGTGTACCATATTGATAAACGTTAAGAATATCTCAAAGCAATTGTTACTTATTAGTAGTCGCAAAACATAATGAACCATATCTACAAACACTGTGGTAGAATAATGTTCGCCAGATTTAATTGTTTTCAGACTACACCTAATATGATAAGAATTCCTGTCGAGGAGATCAAATCGGTTGAACGATAACAAGAGATGTTGCTGGATCATTATTAACTTGTCGGGCATATGACGCTATTTAAATATGCCAGTGTGGAGAAAAGTTTATGAAGTCTTAACCGCAATCCGTCAAACAGAGGGTGATATCTAAATGGCGTAAGGCGTGAGACTTCAAAGTTGATGGTCCCGGTTTCGGATCAGACTAGAGACAGGAGATGCACTGCTGATTCGAGGTTCAAGGTTCGAGAATTTATGGTCAAAAAAGCGCATAGCTTCACAATTACCATGACATAGTAAATATTCGTTAAATAAATATGTGTAAAATAAACATGTAAGTTCAATTATAGTCAATTTTGTAGTTAACATGAGTCAATACGCATGTGTCGTTGAATCGTTATGCAACTAATAACTATCCAAATTTTGAATGAACCTTTCGACGCTGTGAGAGATGCCAATAGTTTCGTGAAGTGAATTCCAAAAGAAAAAGACACTTACCCTTTAAGAATAACGGCAATAGCTTATACGGGAGTGGGGAATTTTCAGTGTCGCTGAGTGGCTGCATGTATTTGATGACTGACGGTATTCAAATAAATGTTTTAAGGGTTGAAGTGGGGTATATAATATTTTGTATGTTAGCATCGCTTCAAAGGCTTCTTTGAAAGTAAGTGGGGAGTCTCAGTTTCTGCTATCGTTCCTCGTACGTTAGTTTCCGGAAACCTCTTATGAGTTTGGTTGCACGACTGTATGAGAAATCAATCAATATTATTCTTCAAACCACGAAGTCCAGGTTTGTGATGCATGCTACATGTTTGGAATTAAGTAGATATTCATGAAGGTGACAGAAGCAAAAGCACGTGAGGCGTCAGATTACAATGGTTATGTTCCCTAGTACGAATCAGACTCTAAACGAAATATGTGCAGCTGATTAGCTTAAATCAGAGCGAAACTCGTTTCAAGTGCTTACAATGTGGACCGATGTGATAAACTTTCTAAATAGTTAAATGGACTTGGTAATGTTGAGTAGACACAGAGCATAATGAAGGAACTCTCCGAAAACTCTGGAAAAAAATTGCCCCACACATTCAATCGTTGATAGCTTACACTGCATCTGATGGAAATACCTGACAAGGTGATCAGATCGGTTGAACGATCACAATATGGTGTTGGCCGCTTTTCGACTGGTGAGGCATATGAAGTTACCTGAATGTGCCAGTCTATAGAAACATTCATGAAGGCTCAATCTCGATCATTCAAACGGATGACAGTAGCTCAGGAAGTGAGAAGTGAGATTACAATGGTGTTGGTCCCAAGTTCGTATCAGACCCGAGACAGGATATGCACTGTTTATGAGCTTGAATAAGAGCGGAATTCGAGTCCAGTGCTTTCACTGTGAACTGTTGTGATAAATTTCGGAATTTTTAAAAGGAATTGGTACTGATGATTTGTCGCAAAACGTAAAGAACAAACACTCCAAACACTCGGGATCATCAATGCCCGACAGATTTTATAGGTGTTAGCTTACAGTGTATCTGATGGGTTGACATGCTAAGGATTTCAGATCGATTAGGTGAACACAACAGATGTTGCTGGCTCATTAGTGACTGGTCGGCATATGAGGCTACTCAAATGTGCCACTCTAGAATAACATACTTGAAGGCTTAATCTCGATCCGTAAAACCGTCGGCGGTTGCTAAAAGACGTAAGGCATTAGATTACAAGAAGAAGAAAAAGAAGAAGAGGAAATTGACTTTTTTCGTACACACGAATTTCCAGCTGTTACAATAATTTCACCATAAATTTTAAAAAATTATAAACATGTCCGGACATCGAGTTACAATTTGTCGTCTGAACGATTTTTCTTGTCCGTCTTAATTGATTGACATACGATCCAGTTTACTAGCAAAAGTTTTTGGGTCAAACGTTTCATTGCAAGTCCCGGTATCTCGTATTTCGTTCGAAACTGCACGTCCAAATTTGACCTCAGTTGATCAGAAAATATTTGATGCATTTTACCCTTGGAGAAATCAATTGATTTGAAGGCCTCGCAATGGTTATGAAACCGAGTTTAAATTAGACCAGAAACAAAATATGCACTGCTGATGAGCTCAAATAATAGCGAAACTAGAGTTACGTGCATTTAATGTGGACCGCGTGATAAACTTATTGAATATTTCACAGGACATGGTACTGATGAGTAGTCGGAAAACATAATGAACGAAATATCCGAAAACTCGGGAACAACAATGCTCCTCAGATTTAATGGTTGTTAGCTTACACTATATCAGATAAGAAGTCAAGACAAGGAGATCAGAAAGGTTGAAGGAACACAACAGATATTAAAAACACTCCTTGTTTGACGCCTTGGCAAATTTCAAAAGCTTTTGAGCTGAAACCGATAAAATGGACTGAGCACTTCATGCGAACGAAATAACGTGCTTCAGCAGTCTTCAGGGCAGCCTATCAAATCGAGCATTAAAAAACCTCTTTGCTGACGTGATCGAATGCTTTCGTTAAATCAACATAAACAGTTTATAATGGCATACGCTGCTCCTGACACTTCTCTTGAAGTTTTCTCAGGGAGAAGATCATGTCAACGGGTGATCTTTCCTTGCGGAAGCCACATTAAGGTTGAGAGTAAATTCTATCAACTGGAACTTTTAGCCGGCTCTGTCAGACTCCAGCAAACAATTCGCTTACAACATTCACAAGGGAGATTTCTCTGTAATTTTTGCAGTCGCCTATCACCCTAATTCTTAAATAGCGTGAAGATCTTTGTGTCTTGCATTTCTTGAGGGACACACCCCTCCTGCCAGCACTGAGGAAGCTAATGGTGAAGAGTTTGTAATAATGCTGCACTACCGCATTTGATGAGCTCAGATGGAATTCCGTTGTCACCAGGGGCCTTCTCATTCGCTAAGAGGTCGATTGCCTTATTAAGCTTATCAAGAGTAGGAGGGTTATCTAGATATTTAATAGTCGGTAACCGCTCGACATTTTGAAATACATGTGGTAAAACCGTACTGTCCCCAGAGTAGAGACAGGAGAAGTGCTCTACCCATCTTTCCATCTACTGAGTTTCGTCCAGAATCGTGTCACTTAATAAGCAAATGGTTAAGAGTTTGCAATAATAATGCTCTACGACATTTGATTAGTTCAGTTGGAATACCTTCGTCACTAGCGGCTTTCCCATTCGCTAAGCGTTTGAGTGCCCTATTGAGCTCATCAAGAGGAAAAGGGGTATCAAGATAATCAATGGTCGGCAACCGCTCATTATTTTTAAGCGCTTGCGGCCGAAGAGTACTGTCCCTGCAGTAGAGAGAGGAGCAGTGCTTTACCTATCTATCCATCTGTTTAGTTTTGTCGAAAATCAAGGTACCAGCTACAGACTCAATGGGAGCCGTTTTTAGGTTTGTTTGGGATAATGGGTTTCATCCTATCATGCATAACGTGATAATCGCCGGTACCACCTGATTTCAGGATATTTATTCTGATTTCAGTCCAATAGTCGTTTGCATATCGCCTTGCAGTCTGTTGGACCTTATTTCTAGCTGCTCTTAGAAGTCGTTAGTTTTCATCTGTTGGCTTACCTTTGAACCTCAAGAATGCAGAGCGTATCTCATTCAACCCAGCAGACATCTCAAACGTTTTGCTTCGAACCAGTCGCTCGTTCGAGCTTTTCTCGGACCGAAAATGGAAAGTGCGATTCTGCATATGCATCTTTTTATCTTTTTCCAGTTTTATGAGAAACATTTTAGTAGGGTTCTCTTTTTGAACTCGAATGTGGATCACGTTTGCTAATCGCGCAGTTAGATTTGGTTCGCACACGCGAGTGACATTTATCCTAGGCTTAGCAGACAATTTGGTACGGTGAACTCTCGTGTGGGGAAGCTTTAGTCTTCGAACAAACAAGTGAATGATTAGTGTCGCTCTCTGCGCTTTGATATGATCTGGTGAGGAGCACGCTTCCTATATTAGTGCGTTTAACAAAACTAAGATCAAGCTGATGCCAAATCTCAGAGCGAGGATGTTTCAAAGAGAGTTTATGCTGTTGTTTTGTTTAAAATAAAGTTTAACTGACAAAAAGGCGTAACTGTGTGCACCTTTCTAAACGGCGTTCTTCATTTTCATTGGTTTCACCTACACCGAACCTTCCGAGACAGGTTTCTTAAGACTTGCGGTTAAACTGTACTGTCCCTGCAGTAGAAAAAGGAGAAGTGCTCTATCCATCTTTCCATCAGTTGAGTTTTGTTGAGAATCAAGTTACCAGGTACAGACTTAACGGGATTCGTTTTAAGTTTGTTTGGGCCTAACGGGATCCGACTCCGTATTTTTCCTCGAGGTTGACTCGTGAAGCCTTTTTTATGATTTAATGTAGCCGCAAGGAGGTTTGAGATAAAGGAAACTCGAGTCCAGTGCTTCTAATGTCGACTCGTGTGATTAACGTTATGTATCTTTTGAAGGACTTGTTAGTGATGCGATGTCGCAAAACATAATTAATGAAATTTCCAAACACCATATACAAGATCGCACTCAAGATTTGGTGGGTTTTGCTCACACTGAAATTGATGGGACTCATGACAAAGAGATCAGACAGGTTGAACGATTACAACAGATGATGCTGGCTCCTTCTCAACTGTTCGGTCATATGACGCACCTGAATTGTGCCAGCGTGTAGAAACAACCATGAGCGTTGAATCGCGATCGGCCAAACGGTGAAAGGTAGCTCAGTCTGTAAGGTGTAAGTCTATAATTTTGATGATCCCGGGTTTGAATCAGACCCCAGACAGGATATACACTATTAATGAGTTCAAATATTTGCGAAATTAGAGTCTTGTGTTTACAATGTGAACCGTTGTGATAAACGTCAGGATGATTCCAAAGGACTTGATACTGATGTGTTGTTGTGGTTGGCCTACATCGGTCGATTTCTACAATGAATGTACATCACAGTCGCATGAATGTTGATGTTTGACAGCTTTTGCAATGATTAAACCGTCCGATTCGGGAGTAACAATCACTCTCGCTGCACTTGCAATGATAGTTAGAACTCTGCTGTAGGGCGTCGGTTATACGCCGGCGGCGTGATAAAAGAAGAAAAAGAAGAAGAGAACTTTATTCGTTAAAACGAATTTTCAGTCAATCGACATAGTTTAAACAAAGAATTTCAATACGAATAAGAGGAACGTAAAACTTTGATGGGAAAATTTGAGATTGCCAGTCACATTCAAAATCAAAACACTTTCGGTTCCGTCTGCAGGCATGTATGAGTTTTCTTTCACATTTTTCTGACCGGCGCAGCAAATTCCCCATCCTTCAAAAAATAAGAATATTGCGCAGCGTTTAAAGCGTGCGGGGCATCAAACGTCCTTTGTTTACATGTTGTCGACATGTTAAAACGTTTTAAAAACAAAAGGTTCCGTGTTGACTGAAAAGATAAAAACGAATAAAAACATTAATTTTGAGCACGGCCGATTCAAAGTCCACGCGTTCAGCAGCCAAGAGCTGTATCTGCTTATCAACAGCTTGCAGACGACGCTTTACACAATGCCTCAAAAGTGAGCGGGCAATGACAAGTTATTACCAACTCGCGGGGTCAATGACAAGTGCTTCCATATCTCTTTTACAAACGTCTCCGTACCGCAAGCGCGGTCTGCCCGATGGCTGACATCCTAATTGCAACTCACCATGGACTGAATGTTCCGGAATACGACCATTTCTATTCTATAGACATCACCAAGTCACCGCAGGTGGCGCTGACGTAACGGGTGAACATGCACCGTAGAGATTCGCTTATGAAAGCACTTCAGCGTTGGTCACTCTATCCATCCACGATATTTTAAAGTTACGACGTATGCTTCGTAGATGGAAAGCATTTAGCTTTCGTTCTTGTTTTGCGTAAATGGTCCACATTTCACTGCCGTACAGTAAAGCATTTAGTACGCACGCGCTGTTTAACAATATCCATATCTCGACAGTCAGCTTGCGGTTACCCCAAACGCTAGAGTTCAATCGAGACAAAATGGCAGCTGCTCTGCCAATCCGCTTATCAATCTCCGTGTCTAGCGAGAGGTTATCAGCAATGGTTGAACCAAGATATGAGAAACGATGTACTGATTCAAGCTGACAGTTTCCAACAGTGATGATGGAGGCGATACAGTCCCTTGACCAAGGATTTTGGTCTTCCGCATGATGATTGTTAGCCCGAAGTCTTCGCATGCTTTCGAAAAACAGTCCATCAGCGACTTTAGGTTCTCTTGGAAGTGAGCAATAAAGGATGCATCGTCAGCAAACATCAGGTCACGGATTAGCACATTCAGTGCATTGCTTTGTGCTCTCAACCGGTTCAGGTTGAAAAACTTACCATCAATTCGCGTGCGTATAGAAATGCCTTCTGTCCTCGTCCTAAAATTGTGCTCTAGAAGCAGAGCAAAGAAAATGCTGTACAGCGTGGGACCAACAAAACACCTCTGTTTGACGCCTTGGCAAATTTCAAATGCTTTAGTTCTGAAACCGTTGAAATGGACTGAGCCTCTTATGCAATAGTGAAACGGAATAACGTGCTTGAGAATTCTGGATAATGAAAAATTTCAGATGGACCGCACACAGGCAATGAAAAAAGTACTGATGCGCTGCCCAAACATTAACTGCAAGAACGCAGACCTAATCAAGTTCCTAGCATATTTGGAATCAACGATAAAACGGGCTGGCCTAACACCGGAAACCCATATTAAATGCCAACATAAAATCGTACCCATGATGAAAGCAAACAACATCATATCGAATACTCTGAACAAAGAAGAACGTCACGCCCTGAATAAAATAAAGCAAGACAAACAAATTGTAATTCTACCAGCAGACAATGGTCAAATGACAGTCGTAATAAACATAACCGAATATGTTGCGAAAGCAGAACAACTTCTCCAGGTGAATCTGACTTATCGGAAAATTGCATCAGCTACAACAGGAAAACTAGAACTAAAAATCATAAATACTCGGCAAAAAATGAAGACATTGGGGCGCCTCATAGAGGAAGAATACTTTTGTATAAAATCGGAAGGCTCTACGACACCCAGGTTTTATGGACTACCGAAGATCCACAAATGAAAATATACCACTTCGCCCAGGAGCACCCTGATACAAGCTATCCAAAGAATTGAGAAAAAGACTAATATACCTTACATGTGGGTCATAACACTCAATTTAATCAGCCGAAGAATTACTACAGAAAATAAAAGGAACCCAGATATAAGATGACGAAATTATGGTCTTATTCGTTTTTGTCGCACTCTTCACCTCGACACCACCCT
Source organism: Atriophallophorus winterbourni (assembly GCA_013407085.1). Classification (NCBI taxonomy): domain Eukaryota; kingdom Metazoa; phylum Platyhelminthes; class Trematoda; order Plagiorchiida; family Microphallidae; genus Atriophallophorus; species Atriophallophorus winterbourni. Next base: position 18,533 of record JACCGJ010008096.1, read on the forward strand.
AGCGAGGCAAATTGTCGCATCACATTTGAACGAATGAATGATGGCTGATGAAGAAAGACTTAACAAAGAAGACCTATAAGAATTGCTTGACTTATGCCTTACAACACAATTCACCTTTAACGGACAAGCTCACCTACAAATAAGAGGCACCCAAATAAGCTCACTGATCTCAGGACTAATCGCTGAAATCGTAATTTCAAGGCTGGATCAGATCTCTTCACCATTGATACAACCCGCCCTATGGGTACGCTAAGTGAACGATACATTCGTGATTATTGAACGATAAAGACTTGAGGAAACTTCACGATCACTCAACTGTGTATTCAGTGGTATACAGTTCACCATGGAAAAAGAAACAAGCGTTCAATTACCATTCTTAGGCGTGCAAGTCACCAGACTTAGTAACGGCGAACTACGTACCAATGTTTATAGAAAGCCGAGCCATACCGACCAAATCTGGAACTTCAAAAGTAACCAAACAACAGTAGACAAGAAAATCTGCGTTCGGACGTTGTTTCAACGCGCTGAAACACAAAGCAGCATGCTCGATAACTATACAAGCTATTCCACAAGAACTCTTACCGGAAGAACTTTATCCTTCGATGCCTAACGACACGCCCTAGGCGAGATCAGGCTGATGTTATTCAACGGGCGGTGTTACCATACGTCAAAGACTTCTCGGAAATGACATCAAGACTCCCACGACCTCACGGTAATATTATCGCCCACAAACCAACAGTAACCCTACGTAACGTAGCCATAAGAGTGAGAGATACGATACCCAAAGATGAACACGCAAACGTAGTGTACAAAATACGGTGCACGCACTATGCACGCACTACATCTGGCAAACAGGCCGAAAATTAAAATCTCGAATCCATGAACATCAATCAGCCCTTAGACGTCACGACACCAAGTCGCTCATATCAACACTCTTCAACAACAAAAATCACGAACTGGACTAGCATAACTGCCACATATTGTTCCAAGCTAATAACAAAGCAGCACGAGAGTTGATCAAGGCCTGACACTCCGGTGAACAATCGATCAACGAACACATGAGCTTGGACGTCATCTACGCACGGATGCGACTGAGACGAATAAACGAAAGGCAGCCAATCACATGCGATCACGTAACCAATGGTCGGCCGGCCAAATACCATCGTCAGTGCCACTTCGAGCAGTCAATCTGCAAACAATCGCTGAAGATGTTGCCAATTTTGGCAACAAAACGTCCGATGCAAACTCAACAAGCTGGGAGAACAAATTTGAGTAAGTTGCAACAACGACCCGAGCTACAAATATTCTAATCGAAACTATCCTTATGAAGGCTTTTCGATGATTGGATGTAGCCACAGGTGTTTTTACCTGAGGGTTTTCCTTCCACTAGGAGCACCGACTTCATGGACTTACGAGCTGCACCGGTCTGAAGATTGCTGCATTTTAGGCGCCAGTCAGCCGCCATCGCCCTTTATTCTGTCAGTAGAAGCAGTCACAGATGGTCACAGAGGACCACGCGTGCAGGAAATTAAATGGACTCGGTAGTCAGAGGCTAAATGAGACATTATCTATTTGCGCATTTTTGAAATAAGGATCTTTTCCATAAAACCGCACTCGCCATGGCAACCGTCGTACCTACTGGATGAGTAGTGGCAAAACATATTTAACGAACTATCCAAACAATCTGGAACTGCAATGCCCGTCAGATGTATTCGGTGTTAGCTTACACTGTATCTGATTTGAAGAACTAACAAGGATATAAGCTCGGCTGTAGGACCACAACAGATGTTTCTGTATCCTTCTTAACTGGTCGGGCATATGATGCTACTCAAATGTGTCAGGCAGAATAAACATTCCTAAATGCTTAGTCACGACGGGTCAAAGAACTTATTTCTAATGAGTATACGCAAAACATATTTAAAGAATTGTCCAAACAATCTGAAAAACAATGCCCATCAGATTTAATCGGTGTCAGCTTACACTGTATTTGATGGGAAGGCCTGAGAAGGAGATCAGATCGGTTGCACGAAAACAACAGATGATGTTGGCTTCTTCTCAACTGGTCGTGCATATAACGCTCCTCAAATTTGCCATTGTGGAGAAACATTGATAAACGATCAATCGCAAACGATCAAACGGAGGATGGTAGCTAAATTTTGTAAGTCGTGAGACTAAAATAGTCATGGTTTAGGTATCGAATCAGACCCGATACAGAATATGCACTGATGTTGAGCTAAAATCAGACGGAAAATCGAATCTAATGAATCCAATATGGACATTTGTGATAACCTTTTTGAAGATTTCAATGGAATGGCACATATGAGTAGTCGCACAACATAATGAAGTTACTCTCCATACACTCTGTAACAACGGTCAAACGGAGGACGGTAGCTCAGACCGTAATGCATGAGACTACAATTGTGATGGTCCTGGATTCGAATCACACCCGATGCAAGACATGCATTGCATATGACCTCATATAAGATCACAACTCGAGAATGTTGCGTTCAATGTGCAACGTTCAGATAAACGTTTTTATTATTTCAATGGACTTGGTAATGATTAGTCGTCGCTAATCTTATTGAATGAACTCACCAAACACTCTGAAACGACAATATCCATCAGACGTAATCGGTGTTAGATTACACCTTATCTTAGATTGAAAGAATACATTGAGATCAAATGGGTTGGACGACCACAACAAATTCTTGTTGCTCCTTTTTATCAGGTCAGCCATATGACGCTTCTTAAATGTGCCAGTAGGGAGAAACATTCATGAAAGCCTAATTGTGATCGGTCAAACGAAGGACGATAGCGAAAACCATTATGCGAGAGACTACGATGCTGATGGTCCTGGGTTTCATTCGGAATCAATAGAGTATATGCACTGCTGATGAGCTCAATTAACGGCGAACCTCAATGTAGATATCTTCAAATGATGACCGTTGTGAGAAACTTTATGAATATTTCACGGGACTTGGTACGGATGAGTTATCGCTAAACCTAATAAACGTACTATCCAAAAACTTTGGATCAGCAATGCCCGTCAGATTTAACATGTTTTAGCTCAAACTGTATCTGATGCGGAGAATGACACGAATTGTATTCGGTAGGACGACAACAACAGATGTTGCTGGCTCCTTCTTCACTTGTCGAGCATATGACGCTACTCAAATGTGCCAGTCTGGAGAAACATTCTTAAAGGCTTAATCGCGACTGGTCAAACGGTGAACGTTTGCTAAAGGCCGTAAGGCGTGAGACTATATTGTTGATGGTCCTGGGTCCGAATCAGAACCTAGACAGGATATGAACTCAGTATAAGCTCAAATAAGAGCGAAACTCTCATCCAGGTCTCCCGATGTGGACTGTTGTGATGAGCCTTCGGAATATTTCAAAGAAATTGGTTGTGATAATAAGTCGCAAAACATATTGAACGAACACTCCCTAAACACTGAAACAACAATGCTGTTCAACTTCAATCAGTATTATCTTACACTGAATCTGATGCGAAGACATGACAATGAGATCAGTTCGGTTTACCGAACACAACTGTTGTAGTTGGCTGCTTCTCGACAGGTCTTGCATATGACTGTAAATGACGATATCCAAATAGCTCGAAGTTGCAATCTATAATCTTTTCCAACCCGGTTTGAGTTACGCGCAGAAATTGTCCACACGTTGCAATACCAATTATTCCGTAACGAACGATTTTATATAAATAGCGGTACTAAACATTTATACACAAATGCAAAAAATTACCTCAACACTGAAAATCCGAAATTAGTTCCAAGAGCAATTACGAGCGTCCGTGGGCAGAAAATATGGCTTAGGTGCAATCAAGTAAAATGTGCGCCAACAAATGGCGGGAAAGATTAAAGGAAAAATAAGAAGTGTGTAAAAACGATGAAGACAATTTCTAGTGAAATATTGAAAAACATCAAAAATGAATGTGTACAATTTGTTGAGGGCACAAAATAGGGATTCCAGACAGGCCAAATAATTAACTTAACTTAAATTTGAATATCACATTCACACTGTCAATCGGAAGTCACGCGGCTCCGAACATACACAATTCACATCTGGCTATATCCTGGAGAAAATCGGGTGAGCGTCACATATGGCTATTCAAAACGATACAATGTCCTATCTACAAAATTGAAGCTAACTACTCATAAGTAATTAAAAATCACTTATATTGGCGACCACGGCGGAACTCTGACGACCCGGTAATCAGAATGTCAGTCATCGACGCTTGAGCATAACCACACGGGTTCTTGTACCTCATATTTGAATACAAAGCGTATGCTTTGAGGAAAAAAGGTCAAAGCCATCTATAAACAATTTTAAACGTTAACAATAGATCTTTAAGTGCCGGAGCCGTCTATAATTTCAAATGTTTCGAATGGAAACAAATGGTCAATGCCATCTATAAAAAATTTTACATGTGAACAACACATCTTCAATGGCCCAATCGTCTATTATTTCAAATGTTTCGAACATTTGATGTATGATCAACGCGTGGGAGGCAATTTCGCTGAATTCGATAACCTTTCTCCGATCGCTTTCCTTACGAGCCTTTGATTCTCGGATGAAAGGCTCAACCTGCTTTAAAATCAGGACATTTTTAGTTCGTGTTGAACTAACTTGGTTCCTGGCCTGCAGCTCAGCAACCACTTTTCCTAGATGGTGGACTTCCCGAGCTAGAGCGCGAACGTCCTTAGTCGGGCTGATATGAACACCCCTATTTTCTTTAACTTTTTTCCACGGAGCCTTTGGCGGACAGGAAGATGGCGATGATTTCGCCTTCTGTGTTCTCAAAGGTGTGGTATGCTGGCTGGAGGTAGACGGGACCCCTGACCTAGCTACTTCGGCAAACGATTTGGGTTTCGGAGATGGACGAGGAGGAGAACGCTTACGTTCCTCGAGACGCTTACGCTCCTCAACCAAAGTTTTCACGGACTTCATGCAGTCAGCACATAGCCATGTAAGCCATCGATGGGCCGCATAAACCTTAAATTGTTCTGACGACAGTCCACAGCATTTGGGATGAGCCCAACGCAGGCACACGTCGCACTCTATACCTTTGGAAACCTTCTTGGTGCAGCTAGAGTAAAGGCAAAGACAAGAATTTTGAATCATTTTGCTAATGTAATCGATGAATCAGAAATTTAATGAATTTCGAAAAATTAAGCAGCGTGGAAACAAAATTCAAACCGGGCGCGAGTTGAAGGATGTGGTGGGTGTTTTCAAGCACACCTCCGAAAGAATCTGGGCACTCGTTTCGACTTGGTCGACTATCGCCCTGTGATACTGATACTGATACTGATACTGATGCAGGTGTACAGGTGTCATGGTGACGGCACTGAGCAGCGCTTCCATTTATCCGGTTAAAATTATAGCAATATTCATTTGCATATTGAATATCCATCAGTATCAAACGCTGCATCATGCATAGGGCATATGCTTCTTTGTCCGTTATCGACGGATGATAGCGTGCATGAGCATGTGATCCGTAGCTGAATATAATGAATGAGCCAAGCATGGAGGCGTGTGCAATCATGGCCTGTGATAAAATATTCTTGGGGACAAGGAGCTTCTGGCAAAAGTTCACCAAAACAACTGCTGACAAACTGACACACTGTCTCGGTTATGAAAGTACGCATTGTAGGTAACGCTTGACAACTTGACAGCCCTACATCACTGCCCATGAGCATCATTTTTATATCATCATAATGTATTTATAGCCATGCGCACTGGCACCCTGACCACAGGTGCGTCTTTAAGGGCCTTAGCCGTTAATATTTTACTATTTACCACAAATTACTTACAGAGGTACATTGTGTATTATGCGCCATTGTCAACATACCGACAACTATCTACATATCATCTGCCCATACGAGGAGACAGAGGGATCTAACTTACCTACTTATTGAGTCATCAGCAGTTTTAATTGTCGCCTGTCTAACAAGGCCGTCAAGTCCCGGAAGAGTACGAATTACTAACCCCATAGGCCATTTACCTCGGGAAAATTCATCTTCGATAGAAGGACTAGATCTCCTGACATGAGGTTTCGCTGTGGATTACGCCACTTACGAGTAATTTCCAGCGTTGAAAGATACTCAGGCTTCCAACGTTTCCAAATGTTGTCTGCCAACTGACACGCTTTTCGCCATATTTTGTCATTTTTTCTCTTAAAGGAATATTGTTGTCGATCAAACTAGCGTTAGATCTGTGTAACATCAAATCATTTGGAGAGAGAGCTGATGGTCGTTCTTGGTCATCATAAACCGGGAAGATCGGTCTATCATTCATTATTATTTCAGCTTATGCAAGTGCAGTCAAGATAACTTCGTCCGAAAAAACTTGTTCTTTTACTAAATGGCTCAATATCTTAAATTTTGTTTTGATCATCCGCTCTCACGCTCCACCGCGATGACTCGATGATGAGAGATTGAAATGCCTTTCTATAGAAAGCGCTTGTCGTTCCTCTCCTACATACGAATCTATCTAAGGTCATTAGATATACGTCTGTGGTAAAGTCATAAACTAATCCAATGTGGACTGCACGTATCTGCATGCATGGGATAAAGAGCCATAGCGTTCGGCTTCGCCTGTCCCATGCCTAATACCAAAGGTACCGAAATAATCAACACCGGTGTGAGTAATGGCATGTAAACCCCTGTCGGTTCTAAATGTCGGGTGAAGCGCCATGGCCTGATGGTAAGAAAGAGCATGCAAGCGTCTGCACTCCATGCAGGAAGGTAACACTTTTTTACTACTGGCATCCCTTTCATGATCCAGTATTCCCCAACGAATACTAGACAGCACATGTGAAGCTCCAGAATGTCCACATATTAAGTGGTGTTGCTGTATTATCAAGTCGGTGACTGCGTCTTTATTCGGTAAAATGGGAAGCAATTTCTCCATCCTTTTAGACATTCTGCCTCCTAGGCAGATAACTCCCTCTACTACAGGCATGAGAGCGAGCAACTGCTCGAGGATTTTGTTGTGCTCGGCTACCTCCGGGAAGTGTTTCAGATTCAACACACGTATATAGTCTGCCTTGGCACGCTTAGGCTCATCAGGCTTAATAATACCGATGCTCGTTCTGCTGCGCATTTTAGCAAGTAGGTATGTTCTGAACATGCTGAGCCAAGAAAATTTTCTCAACAAATGTATCCACCTGCAACTGCGTGCTACCATGTTTTGGAACCATTGCAGATTTGCCAAGTTACTGCTTACGGCGCCGAGTTTTTTAAATTCTATTGTACTATTATCAATTACTGGAAAGGACTCATAAGGCCAGCTTCTTTTATCTGATAACAGGAACTTGGATCCATCCAGACAAAACTAAAATTTTTTATCCGGTCTTGACTCTATTTCTCTGGACGCGACATCACATAGATTGTGCTCCGATGGAACATTGCGCCACTGTAACAGGTTGGATAGTTCCCGTATTCGTCTAATGTGATTGTCTGCAAAAGTATCATACCGTGACGAGGTGTTTGATATATATCGCAAAACAATTGCCGAATCAATCCATATCGTTACCTGATTCAATGTTAAATCTAATTCCTTTACCAGTTATGATGACAGTTTGCTAGCTACAAGTGCTTTTTTTAACTCGAGGCGGAGTATAGTGATAAACTTCACGGGGGCCACGCGTGAATTTCCGCAGAGAAAGCTACATTGACGTGAGATATCGAATAGTTCGATGCACATGTACGCGACTACGCCGTAACCGGAATCTGGTGCATCATAAAACAGATGTAACTCAAAGTGCGTATAATCGTTGATATCAGGTATCAGGCAACGTGAAACTCCTAGAGTTGCAATTAATGTAAGCAGGGACAACAACTTGTTATACTTCGTTAATGCGATTGCATCAAATTTAGTATCCCAACCTACCTTATTTCGACACGCCTCTTGCAGAATTAATTTCCCCAAAAGTAACACAGCTGCAACGAAATCCAGGGGGTCGAAACTTGATGCTATATAAGCAAGACGTGATCTTCTAGTCGGATGATGAATAAGTTCATGCATGTCAACAATAAGGACATCAATGTTCAAATTCCACTTGACGCCCAAAGTTCTTTCAACGGATCATTCGAACAGAAAGTTGTCAATCGACGTGGATGTTGACTCCGGACTTACGTTACTTAACCCTTGCTTCCTGTTGCATGATCAATTAACCACCTGGAATCCACCTTGCGCAAGAAGTTTAGGCAAGTTTTTAACGGTGGTTTTTGTGTGATCGACCGAATTCGTGGAATCAAGAAAGTCATAGACGTGAAACTGCTGCCATAATCCTTAATCTATTCCATAATAGGAACTCCCAATGCGATCCTCAAATGTCTGTTTTAGCGCATAGTTGGCGCAGAACGGAGAGGATTTCGCTCCGAACGGATGCACGTTCCATTTATAGACGTCAGGCTCTGTGTTGAATTTATCGTCCTTCCACCAAAGCGTGCTAAATGCCTTTTTATCCTTTTTGGGCAATTAAACAACCAAGAACACATCTTTGATATCACCACGCAAAGCTATCGAGTACCGTCGAAACCTGGGAAGGACCACGGTGAGACTGTTGACAATATCTGGCCCTTGCATTAGCATGTCCTTTGGGAAGTTTCTTTAAATTTCCCTGCGCAGTCAAATACGGTTCGAGCTTCTCCGGCTTTTTTAGATTGATCACCAAATGGTGGGGTGAAAACGATAGTTTAATACCGGTATATGAACGACGTGAATGCCCCTTTTCGAGATGAGCCGTCATTGTGGCGACATAACGGTCTTGGAGAGCTTGATCTCTCATCAGCTTACGGTATAAGTTGTTAGGCCTTATTCACGCCCGTGGATAATTTTTCAACATATACTATAACGTAGATCTCCATGGCACCCCTATTTCGTAATGGTAATCAATCAGCCGAAGTGAGTACTCCACTGTGTTATGCGCACTGATGTCATCGGGTGAAGGTTGGAGTGCCTCAGAGTCTCCAGGTTCTGAAAATTCTGAGTCGTTTAACCGGGTCAGCATCGTCTCGGTGCTTGACCGTTCTCGCAATATTACGTTGACGCGACGCGGTGACATGTCTTGTTGACCGGTCGGACCTCTTATAACCCAACCCAAATGTGTCCCAGTAGCAAATGTTTCTCGATCATTAACATTACTATGTTCCGAGCCGCAATGAACCTCTGGGACATCACAACCTTTGAGAATGCCCGCACGAGTCGATGTGAAAGAATGCAATGAAACATCCTTAAGTTGATGCCACCTAGTTATATCGACTCTAGAAATGTCAGCACGACTAGTGGGCAACCTGTCTACAACAATTAAGTTATCAATGACGCACTTGAATTTAATGTCTAATGAGGACAATCTTACGTTGGTCTGAGTACATGATACTCTTTCGGAAACATGCAGGTGGCAATGCGCAAACAAACCATCTGCGGTACTAGTCCCAATGGCTCCATTATATGATTATCGACTTAGGCGCAGTCCGAAACATTGTCAAGAAAGCCGCAAGTGGACACCGTTCCAAGCGGACACACAAGCTTAACTGGGACAAAATCAGGATATACGCCATTAGAATCTGAGCTATAGAAATTATATGTCTAAACTATTTCGCCAGTTATTTTTTCATTATTGTTAATCAACGTATGTAGCTGATAGTGACGAGTCTTACCACAAACGTCAAGGCGCTCCACTAGCTGAGATCGACAGTCTGCTATTCTATGATTGCCTTAGAGGCATGGAATGCACCACCTATTTTGCTCAAGTGTTTGCCACCTATTTTTGACGTCATAACTTTGTAAAACTAAACATTGCTCCAGAGGGTGGATTAGCTCACAAAGAATACAGCTATTTGTTAGTGGAGCCTGGTGTACAGTAGCAATTATACGGACGGAATAAGGAAGATCTGAAGATTTCGTGGTTTTAAATTCGTCGCACCTTGATCAACATAGTGATCCAATACGCACCTACTCTCCGCTTTATTTGAAAGCTAGTCGTTCTTTTCTAAGGCTCAAATCTTCCTCTGCTATACACAACACTTCTTCCCATAGGTCATGATGGCTATTCACAGCATCCTCTCTAATTCCGTGGGCCTGCCTGAAAACCTGAGTTGATGAACGTGAGGGACTGAATAGTAGGAAAAAGAAAAAAAGAAACATGAGGATTAAATTCACTTGATAGTCCGTGTGGTTGAATCACGTGAGTAGGGAATGCGGGTGCGATCGGAAGGGTCAAGTAAATGAAAGCTTAATCGCTATATATCAAACGGAGTAAGGTAGCTAAGGCCATTATGTCTGTGACTACAATGCTGATGGTCGTGGGTACGAACCAAACACGAGAAAGGATATGCAATATTGATGACCACAAATAAGATCAAAAATCGAGACAAGTGCGTCCAACATGCTCCATTTTGATAAAACTTCTGAATATTTCAAAGCACTTGATACTGATGAGTAGTCGCAAAACTTAATGAACAAAATATGTAAAGACTCCGGAACAGTAATGCAGGTCAGATTCAATCGGTGGTACCTAACACTGTATTTGATGGAAAGACCATAAAAGGAGCTCATATCGGTAGGACGGCCACAACACATGTTGCTGGATTCTTCTCGACTGGTCGAAGATATGACGCTTCTTCAATAAGACAGTCTGGATGAATTTTCATGAAGTCTTAATCGCGAACGGACAAACAGAGGACGGTAGCTCAGCCGTAATGTGTGACACTACACTGGTGATGGTCCACGGTTCGAATAAGCTCTGAGACAGTACATGCATGGCTGATGAGGTGAAATAAAATCGAAACTGGACTCCAGTGCTGCCAATGTGCACTGTTTCGATAAACCTTCTGAATAGTTCAAAGCTCTTGTTCATAATGAGTATTAGCAAAACATAATGAACGAAATAATTAAACACTCTGAAACAAAAATGCAGTCAGAATTAATCGTTGTTAACTAACAATGTATCTGATGGAAAGACCTGACATAGAGATCATATCGGTTAGACAACTACAACAGATGTTTCTGCCTCCTTATCGACTGGGCGGGCATAAGCCGTTACTCAAACGTGCTTGTCGCGACCCGTCAAATATAAAACAGGGATCGAATCAGAACCGAGACAGGATATGCACGGCTCATAAGCTTAAATTGGATCAAAATCCGAGTCCAATTCTTCCAATGTTGACCGTTGTGATAAACTTTCTAAATATTTCAATGGACTTGTTACTGAAACGTAGTCGTATAATATAATAAACGAACTCTCCCAACACTTTTGAACAACAATGCCCGTCAGATTTAATCGGTGTAAGCGTACACTGAATCAGATGGGAATACCTCACAAGGAGAAGAGATCGGTTGGACCACCACAACAGATGTTGATTGTGCCTCACTGACTGGTCAGGCATACGATGCTACTCAAATGTTTCGGTAAGGAGAAACATACATGATGGCGTAATCGCGAACGGTCAAACAGAGGACGATAGCTAAATGCGGTAAAGCGTGAGGCTACAATTGTGATGGTCATGTGATTGAATCAGACCCCAGACAAGATATGCACTGCTGATTAGCCTAAATAAGATCGAATCTCCAGTTCAATGCTTCCCATGTTGACCGTTCTGATAAACTATTTGAATATTTCAAAGAAATTGGTTCAAAAGAGTAATTGCTAACAAAATGAACGAACAATCTAAAAACACTGGAGCAACAATGCCCGTCAGAGTTATTTTATGTTTTAGCTCAAACTGTATCTGATGTAAAGAATGACACGGATACTATATGGGTTGGACAACAACAACATATTTTGCCGGTTACTTGAGGAAAGGGTACGGTAGCTAAATTTTGTAAGCTGTGAGAATATAATGGTCATTATCCTGGGTTTGAATCGGACCAGAGAAAGTACAAGCACTGGTGAAGTGCTCAAATACGCGCGAATCTCGAGTCCACTGCATTCAATGTGCAACTTTGAAATAAACCTCCTGAAAATTTTGAAGGACATGGTAATTATAAGTAAGGTTAAACATAATGAACAAACTCCCAAACACTCTGGAAAAACAAAGCCCGTCAGACTTAATCGGTGTTAGCTCACAGTTTATCTTCATGTATGACCATACAACGAGATTAGATCCGTTGGACAACCACTACAAATTTCCGTTGGCTCCTTTTCGTCTGGTCGGGCATATGACTTTCCGTAAATGTGGCAATCTGAAGAAAATTTCATTAAAGCCTAATCGCGATCGGTCCATCGGAGACTGTAGCTCAGCCCGTTAGTCGTGATACTAAAATCGTGATTGTCCTGGGTTCGAATCAGACCCGACAGGGTTTGAATTTCTGGTAAGCTGAAATAAGAGAGAAACTAGAATGCAGTTCTTCCAATGTAAAACGTTGTGATGAACCTTCAGTATATTTCAAAGTAAATGGTAGTGATGACTAGTCGCAAAACATAATGAACGAAATATGTAAACACTATGGAACATTATTGACCGGCAGATAAAATCGGTGGTAGCTAACACTCTATCTGATGGAAGGACCTAACAATGAGATCATACGGGTTGGACGACCACAACAGTTGTTGATGGCTCATTCGTAAATGGTCGGGCATATGTATCTACTCAGATGTGATAGTCTGGATAATCACTCATGAAGGCTTTATCGTAACGGGTCAAACAAGCTCAGGGCTGAAAAGCGTGAGACTACAATGCAGATAATTCTGGGTTCGATTCACACTCAAGACAGGATACTGACCGCTGATTAGCTGAAATAAGAGCGAAACTCGTTTCCAGTTCTTCCAATTTAGACCGTTGTAACAAGCTTGCTGAATATTTTAAATGACTTGCTACTTATCAGTAGTCGCAAAACATGATGAACAAACTCTTTAAAAATTCTAGAACAACAATGTCCGTCAGATATAATATGTGTTAGCTTACACGAAATATGATGGGAAGAAGGGAAAAGTTGATCAGATCGGTTAGACGACCATTTCAGATGTTGCTGTCTCCTTCGAGACTGGTTGAGCATAAGACCTTACTGAAATGTGCCAGTCTGGACAAACATTCATGAAGGCTTAATCACGATCGGCTAAACAAGAGGACCGTAGCTAAATGCCGTACTGCGTGAGACTACACTGTTGATGGTCCTGGGTTCCAATGAGACAACAGCCATGCTACGCACTGCTGGTAAGATTAAATAAGAGCGGAAGTGGAAAATAGTGCTTCCAAAGTGGACTATTGTGATAAACGTTCTGAATATTGCAATGGACTTGGTACTGATAAGTATTCACAAAACATAATGAACGAATTCTTCAAACACTATGGAACAACAATGCCTTCAGCTTTCAATCGGATTTAGCTTACGCTCTATCTGGTGGGAGGACCTGACAAGCAGATCAGACCGCTTGGACGACCACATCAAATGTTGCTCGCTCCTTCTCGACCTGTCTGGCACATGACGGTATGCAAATGTGCCAGTCTGGAGAAACATTCATGCAGGCTTGATTGAGATCGGTCGAACGGAGGACGGTAGACAAATGACGGTAGGCGTGAAACTACAATGGTGATGGTCCTGCTTTCCAATCATGAATCGAAACAGGTTATGCACTGTTAATGAGCTCAAATTGGAGCGAAACTCCAGTCCAGTGCTCCCAATGTAGAGCGTTGTGTTAGCATCCTGAATAATTCAAAGGACTCAGTACTGTTAAGTCGTCGCAAACCATAGAGAACGAAATCTCCAAACACACTTAATCAATAATACCCGTCAGATTTAATTGGTGTTAGCTTACACTGTAACAGATTGGAAGAACTGACTATGAGATCAGATCGTTTGGACGACCACAACAGATGTTGCTTCTCCTTCCAGACTGGTCAAGCAAAATACGCGAATAAATGTGCCAGTCTAGGTGAACATTTATTGATCGTGATCGATCAAACGAATGACCGTAGCTTAGGCCGTAATGCGTGAGATTACAATGGTTATGGTCCTTGGTTCGTATCAGACCCGATACAAGAAATGCACTGCTGATTAGTTCAAATGGAAGCAAAACTTGAGTCCAAAGATTCCAATAAGGACATTTGTGATAAATGTTTTCAAAAATTCGAAGAACTTGGTACTGGTGAGTATTTGCTGAACCTAATGAGCAACAATACAATCCACATTCAATCGGTGTTAGCTTTCGCTGTATCTGATAAGAATACCTGACAAGAAGATCCGATCGGTTAAAGGACCACATCAGATGTTGCTGGCTCATTTTCGACTGGTCGGACATATGACGCTACTCAAATAAACAAGTCTTGAAAATCATTCATGAATAACTAATTGTGATCGGTCAAAGTGAGTACGGTAGCTCAGGCCGTGATACGTGAGACTACGGCGGTGATGGTCATGTGTTCGAATCAAACCACTGACATGATGTGCACTGTTGGTAAGCACAAATAAGGGCGAAACTGAAATATATTGCTTTCAAAGTGGACCGTTGTATTAAACTTGCGGAATAGTAAAAAGGTCTATGTACTGATTATTAGTCGCTAAACATAATGAACGAACTCTCCAAACACTCTGGAATAACATTGCCCGAAATATTTAATCGGTGTTAGCTTACAATGTTTCTGATGGCAAGACCTAAGAAATGGGTCATACAGTTTTGACGACCACAACAGATGTTGCTGGCTTCTTTTCGACTGGTCGGGCAAATGACACTACTCAAATATTCCAGCATGGAAAAAAGCTATGAAGGCTTAATCGCATTCGGTCATACAGAGTACGGTAGCTCTAGCCGTAATGCGTGAGACAACAATGATGATGTTCCAGGGTACTAATCCGACCCGAGACAGGATATGCACTGCTCATGAGTTAAAATAAGAGCGAAACTCGAGTCGAGTGCTTGCTAAATGGACTGTTGTGTTAAACATTCTAAATATTAAGAAGGATTTGGTACTGATGAACTGAATGAACTCTTTTAACACTCTGAAACTAATCTGAAGACCGGACCAGAAGATCACATCGGCTGGACGACCACGACAGATGTTGCTGGCAACTTCTCCACTGTTTGGGCATAAGACTCTTTTCAAATTTGCCTGAACATGTCATTTATATGTTGACCAACTCCAACCTGGCACCTCAGTAGAAAAGCTGACGTTACACATTGACAAAAATTATTTGTTATGTTTATACATTCACGGTGAAGTATTCACTTTTTGGAACATTAAAACCTTTAATAACTTTGAACCGGATGTTCCGTAAGAACCACTGTGCAGCGATAGATCTGTCATATAGACGCCCTTGCTGTAGATAATGTTTAACAATGCCGATTTGCTTATTACATACCATGAACTATTCGTTAACCCTGCCCGTTTTTGGCCCATCTCGTTTAGATTGATCCTTTTGCATGGATACTTAGATTGCCACAATTTATGTAGAATAGAGCTACTACTGTATGTTTTACATTGAGCTGTAACATACCATGACTCCAAGATCCCTTCTTGCTTTGTCCATCTCAAATTGGTATTCCAAAAGCTTGTCACATGACAAAACCATTTTTCGGTGACATTCGAGCATTTTTAGAAGAGGCTTCTTATCATATTCAACGATTCTCATAGGAAAACGTTGTAATGATGGCAGGTTGTAACCCCACGCATGTATTAGGTGAAATGTTGCCCTCCAATACAATATACAGAAAAACTCGTTTGAGTTGTAACAATGTCATTCACGAAATTGAAGCTAAAATCTTGCGATCAACAATGAAGTTTTTATATTGTAACAGGCAGCTTATTTTTCAACCTGGGACAATATAAGATAAGACGAGTCATTGTTCATGAATAGAATTGGATAATTGAAATTTACTCACAAATGAATCAATTATTCCTCAAGCTTAATGAAGTATCCACTAGAAGAAATATTTGCAGTAAAAGCTAGAATGATTGACAATAATACATTACATTATTTCCAAATAGAGTACTTCACCAGAGTGTACGTTTTGTTTCAACTGATTTTGTAATTTCAACAGATTGTTTTGACTGAGCTAGTCAACACGCTTTTAAATTAAGAGCTCCAATCACAGTAAGAATTATTGTACCCATCAATGTTGAATTCATGCTCTACGTTGGGAATCAGCGCAATTCGCATTTATGGATTATGGATGACTCAATCTGTCTCCACTATATAACCGAGTAAATCATTCACCACGATCACTATACTACAGAATTCACGAAAAGTTCGATTACATACCCTTGAATAACCATGCTTCCAAGAATAATTGACAACGAATTTTGCAACAAACATCTGTTCGAGACCTAGTCTCAAACTACGAAGCCACGGCCGTTCAATAAATTCAGTATCAACCTGCGCTTGGTCGATATGGCCACCTCGTTCTGTTCTTGCAATACGTGTGCAACTCCTGCAGAATGGTAAGGCAAACAACACTAAATAGATAAGTGGAGCACATTGGTTAGATGGAAAAATGGGGCTTCAAGTGATACGAACTGTTATTGCAAAAACCTGACTGACTACATCACCAACATGATACATTTGAATACTTACTATAGCCCGAAACATATTAGCAAATTTCCCAATTTCAGAATCCGCAGTCTCACTAGACAAACTGATATTTGGCATGGGCTATTCACGGGTTTGCCAGAACAGAAATGACCTTGGCAAAATTTTGAGAATTGCGGAATGAAGTCACAAAATTCATTCGGGGGGATAAGCAATATCACAATATCACTAGTTTCGGCAGGCAGTAAGAATGCAACGAAATCTCAAACTGCTTTATCGAACTGGTAACAATACTACAAAGCTAAAACCAATCATGACAGATACCGGACTGACCGATTCTGTACAATTAATTGCTAAGGTTTTAGACAGTAATAATTCACTAGTTTTCCGCCCCAAGATTGCATTAGTACCATCGGAATTGTCGTCAACGATTGTACTGGAAACTATACGCGATATATGCATCAATTCTGAAACAGTGCGGCGCGACCTACGCAGGTTGAATATCTAAATGTTCCCAGGAGCTGAAGCGATCACATCTTCCATCCCAAATTTATGCGTCAGTCAATTGTGTGAAGCACTTTGTAATTTATTCAATCACTCTTTGAGGGATGGTGTTGTACCGACTAACTGAAAGAGAGGAATCATAAGATCCATCTTCAAAGGTAGAACTCTTTCTGACCCAGCAAACTACCACCATGTTAGACTCCTTCCAGTGATCTGGAACGTTATGGAGAGGATTGTGTGCGAAAGAATTGTAAGTCATCTTGAAACCCAAAACCTGTTGTCCAGAGAGCAACGTAGATTTTGGAAGTCTCATTCTGGAGACAATGAATGTCTGGATGCATGAAGCGGATTTGAGTGGTTGCATGAATGCGTGTTACTTAGGTATATCAATTGGCGTTTGGTCTCGTAGATCATTCTATACTCCCGATCAAGCTGCAAGAGTTTGTTATTATTGGGTGCCATTTTACTTGGCCGAGAAGCTACCTTTTTGGTCGCAAGTCAACTGTGCGTTCCGATGGTATGAATTCTAGGGAC
The DNA here is from genome assembly GCA_013407085.1 of Atriophallophorus winterbourni. Lineage (NCBI taxonomy): Eukaryota > Metazoa > Platyhelminthes > Trematoda > Plagiorchiida > Microphallidae > Atriophallophorus > Atriophallophorus winterbourni. The sequence continues at coordinate 36,056 of JACCGJ010008096.1, forward strand.
ATCGAAGCCACTAGCTGTATCCCACAAGGTTTGGTAGTAGTCCAGTTACTTTTTGTTATACGAAAACGACCATCTAAACTTGTTACAGCCAAAATGATACTCTTTAAGGATGATTCTAAACTTTGAATACGAATCATGTCAAGCTCGGATTGTATGCGCTTACAAGCAATATGGATACAATGAGCAGATGGTCAGACAAGAACAATCTTCCATTCAACTTTAGAAAGTGCAAAATGTTGCAAATACGTAATGATTTCCTATTCTCCTGCAACCTTGGATTGCAACAACTGGATTTGAGAACAAAAGAAAAGGACCTGGCCGTATGGATTAGTGGAAGTCTTAAAAATGACCTGCAATGCAAAGCTGTGTTCAAAAAAGCTAGGCGCACGCTAGGTATGCATAGATGTATTTATTGACGTTCTTCACTTGAAATATTCCCGTTGCTCATAAATACGTTTATTAACCCAGTGATGGATTACTAATTGCATGCCTGGGCACAATGACTAAAAAATGACATGGACATGGACGAGAGTATTCATCAGATAGCAACAAAAATGGTTAGCTGTCTCCGCAACCTCCCATATTAGGATCCACTGATTCATCTCAATTTGCAAACACTGGCTAGCAGACTGGTTCGATCGGATTTAATCCTCATTCCCAAAACAACGGAATTAAAGGTGCGTCTTCTAAGGCATATATTTCGCCTTACCACAAGCACTCGCATATTGACGTTGGATAATTTAGATTCTCACGGAACTGACGTTAGATCTTCTATTCGGTGCTCGTTTGTTTATTTTGAACTCCTCACCGTCAGACGTTGTACAATCATATAATATAAGGATTTTAATAAAATAAGTAGAGATATCTATGCTTAATATTCAAACCCTACTGCTCGTTTCTAAAAATTATTTATTTAAATTTAAGCAATATTTCTAATAACCAATATTTTTCCATCAGTCCGTGACAGTACCTGACATTCTTCAACTACATAAACTTCGGTCCTAATGTCTTAATTGTTGTATATGTATTGTCCTTTTACAAATATCCAATGGTTTTTGTTAGGCCACAAGTTGTTTATACCATAAATTTCTGAAGCTTGAATATTGAATCATGTTTACGACATTATTTTATTTACGTTTGTGACAAATATTCAGTGCCAGGGTCTTTAAAATATTCACAACATCTCATCATGACTGCGCGAAATGGAAGAGCTGGTTTCTTGGCTAGCACTCATTTGAACTCTTTCGCAGTGCACATTTCCTTTGCCTCGTGTGGGATTGGAACCCCAGACTATCCCAATTGTAATTCTCTACTTTAGGGCATAAACTACAGTTTACTGTTTCTCCGATTTTTCGTGAGCATTCATGAGTCGTTATCTATACGTGGTTGTGAAACCTGTTGATCAGTGCCCTCGAAGCCTGACAAAAAGGATTTATCCTCGATTCCGCAAATGATTGGGTTTTGCACGAATACAGATCAGTGTTAGAATGTCAAATCACGGATGCGCATGCCTGATGAGTTGCAAAATCCGCAAAACCAGTCTTGTGTTTCCGTATAGATATATACTACTTGTATGCCACTTTTGGATAAGGCTGGTACGACCAACATTTTCATTCGCATAAGCCTACACTCATGTAGTCTTCGTTTCAACAGAACAGTGTCATATAAACGCATCATGTTTACCATACTTTCGCCGTTTCAAGCGCATGCGAATGCTGATTCAACGGTTCGCACTTGAGCTGTAAATAAAACGATGCATTCTGTCAGTCGTCTTCTACCACTTTCGTGAGTGTTGGGTCAGCCGGAACTTTGCGCCAGAAACACAACAAACTTGGCGACGGGAAAATGACTATCAGCTTTGAGCAAATGCAAGAATTACTCCAGCAACAGCAAGCACAGTTCGAAAAATCACAGAAGCAGCTCATTGAACTTTTTTCTCAGAAGCTGAATATCAAAGAAGAACACAAAGAACAGACACAGCAGCAATCAATTGACTCAATCTCAGCATCAATCACAGAGTTCCATTTTGATGCAGAATCGGGAACAACATTCATTGCTTGGTTCAAGAAATACGGAAACATTTTCCGAGTTGAACTAGCAGGTCAAAGTGATGCATGGCTTGTTCGCCTATTGTTGGGAAAACATGGTCCTGTTGAGCACGAACGTTAAACTAACTACATTCTTCCAAAATGTGCTCGAGAGTTCAGCCTTGACGAAACCATTGCAACACTCATGACAACCTTTGGAGAACAATCCTTCTTATTCAGCATTCGTTACAACTGTCTCAAACTGATGAAAAAGGAAACAGACGACTACACTACGCATGCTGCTATCATCAATCGAGAGTGTGAAAGATTCAAGCTCGGTTCGATGACACCAAATCAGTTCAATTGCTTGATGTTCGTTTGCAGTCTTCAATCACCAGCAGACGCAGACGTTCGAACAAGAATTCTGAGCAGACTGGAGCACGAGCCGGAAATGACCCTTCAAGATATTGCAGCCGAATGTCACAGAATGGTGAACCTCAAGCATGATACCAAGTTCATTGAAAGCGCCGGACAGAAAATAGAGCCTCAAGTGTACAAGAACACAGCAGCACACTTTTTGTTCACAAAGTTCTCCTAAAAAGTCATTGAAACCCAAAAGTGTCTGTTGGAATTGCGGTGGATGGCACTATTCGAAAGATTGTCCGTTCAGAACCTATAAGTGCCGCAGGTGCAAGCGCATTGGTCACAAAGAGTCACATTGCAGAAAAAACTATTGGAGCGGTGCAAACAGTCTTTATAATCGAAAATCGAATGGAAACCGGAGCAGAATCAATGCTGTCATTGCAACCTTTAAAGCAGATTTGGCAAGCAGACGTAAATATGTCGCAGTGAGAATTCAAGGCAAGACCGTTTTGCTGCAAATTGACACCGCCTCAGACGTCACATTGATTTCCCGCTCAAAGTGGAAGCAGATTGGATGCCCAACTGTCTATCCCACGGAAATAAATGTGCGAAATGCCTCTGGTGAACCACTGCGGATTAACGGACAATTTACTTGTGAGATTGATTTCAATGGTGAGCAAGCAACTGGTTTAGTTTACTTGACGCCTCATGATAAACTTGATTTGCTTGGAATTGATTGGATCGAACGGCTGAATTTACTTAGTGTGCCTTTGAAAGATCTGTGTTCAACAAAACAGCAACTGTGTGCCAGACAAATTCTTCACAAGAACAAGTCGACAGTTGATACGCAAACATGGTTACGATATCCGGAACGAATCGCATCAAGGTGACAATGATTCTACAAAGCAGACAACTCCCAACGCAGTCTTTCAAACGCTGCTAGGCTTCCAAGAACAATCAACGCTCGTAATGAACAACCACACAGGCAGCAAGGTAATCGTCGCGAAAACCGTTCTCAAAACTATAAAGCAAATTTATTCACAAGAAAGCGAATAAAGAGGAACCGGTCACAGGTGGTCCACGTGGCTCTAGGCGAATGCTTCACAGAAAAACGCAACTCGTGGTTCACGAAAGCAGTATAACGATTCCCATGCGTTGGCACCGCATGTTTCTCAAAATGAACCTATCAGCACTAATGTACAATGGCAAAGAGTCGACAACCGTCTAGCTCAACAACACCGCACGAACGAGACACCAGAAAGAAGATGCCGAACACGAAAAAGAACAATGGTTCAACCATTTCAAATCGATCCAAGAAACAAGGCGTACATAGACCCAAGGTGAACGTCCTTTTTTCGCAGGGGGAGGTGTCAAGGTCGTTCAATCTAGGCACGCCAAAACTCGCACTGATTTGGAAGTATTGATCGTTTTTAATCAGTTGAACATAACTCGCCGATTTGAATCAATATAGCAGCTTGGCTTCAGTAGCTTGGCTTCACTTTCGTTCATCTAGTTGGTTAATTGTACATATATATACAAATGAGCTGTAAATAAAACGATGCATTCTGTCAGTCGTCTTCTACCACTTTCGTGAGTGTTGGGTCAGCCGAAACATCGCACCAAAAACACAACACATACGAGCGTAACTTGTATACCATTTTTCTGTTGATCCAAGCGCATGCGGATACTGGTTTTACTGTTCCTACCTAATGGGTGAAAACAGTTTTTTGTTCATATACTACTTATTAGTAAAATCGAACTTGAAAAAACAAGGTGGTAGACATTAGGACAGTATATTTGATTCGACATTGCGTGTCCTAACGTGATCCATTCCAATCGTCTCCTTTCACTAGTATTTGGCAAAACATGTTTGCAGTGACACACTGATGAAAAGATTCAGATGTGAAATTTCCAGCCCCGTGATATATTTCAACAAGAATGCGTTCGTAATAGTTTTGTAATTTATAGAATCTAAAATCTACTCTCACACGTTCACACAAACACATCATTCAGAATAGTTCATTGATATAACTAATTTTCAAATTGTCCTTGTAATTTCATCTTCTCAACCACAATTTTCTCTTGTTTGCTCAATGCTAATTGTTCATTTCGAAGAAGAAAAACGCCATCAATAGACCACTCATATAAACGTTTCCAGCTGTTTTGGGAAGCAAAACGCAGAAACAACTCAGGTTGAACGAATGATTCATATATCTTTTCAAACTGGTTCGAGTACGTTATCAATATTTCATTGACAATAATAAGCAAATTATGTGGAACATTTTTCGGAGAAGCAAAATTAAATTACGCACTATATCCTTGCTCATAAATTTGAGCTATTTTTCCAAAATCAATTATAAAGTGATTCAGATACATTGTGGATGTAAAGTGCGTTAAAAATAAGTGTTACACACAAACTTTCGTATGATAAAAAGGATACCATCTTACGACGGGTAGCGCCAAACAGACAGACGACGACCACTGCGAACTCGTAACATTTCGAGTTTGGAAAGTATTATATTAGAACTGTTTGGGTGACAACATGTTCAGAATAATCAAAAGATGAAAAACGTCTGCCGCAATCGAACGATATGCAATTCGTTCGACTAGGAGAATAGAGCCCTGTGTGTTAAGGGCATAAAGCATACCGGTTGACAAATAAGTTAAAACTGATAACTGATGACCGGGACAGACACGTTTGAGGTCAGTGTTCTGATTACTTCATTTAAATATGTAAGCTAGCTGTGTTTTGTTCGTTCACTTGTGTGGTTTCCCAATGGCCTTCGGGATTCGTGGATGAACGCGATTAGCTTTGTACAGTCTGAGCTCAGAGATGAATCACGGCGCAACAGATGTGCGTATATGTGAAACACGGGGATCTAACTTTCTCAACAGTATGTCCAGTGAGCGGAAGCACTTATAAACAACGCAATATACTACCGTCATTGTATCTATATCTATATATAGTGACGGCTGATTTCGATAAAATGTGCCACATACCTGCACTAGTAGATGCTTTACTTGTTGTAAGTTTGGTCGTCGTAGCTTTTGCTGCTGTTGCCGTCGTAGCATTCGCTGTTGCTGCCGCAGTAGCTGTCGTTGATTTCGTCGTCGTAGCTTTCGTTGTTGTTGTCGTTGTAGCGGGTGTTGTTGTTGTCGTTGTAGCGGGTGTTGTTGTTGTTGTTGTTGTTGTTGTTGATGGATATGGTGGGCATTCGGGTGTACCTAGGCAATGTATAGCAGAAATTGAATATATCCTTTTGCTCGCATTCCATGCAATCACACTTGGCTACTTCCAATCAGCCACCTATATTTCGGCTGTACACATTAGCAAACGAGCCATGCGTAGTTATCAGCATTTTCATAAAATATGAGGATTCTTACAATATCTACTTATCTTGTTTGTTGAATTTGAATTATCGCGAAACAAAACTGAGAGAATCTGACATGTCTGATAAAAATCTAAATAATTTAAATGAATATTATATATTTAAAATTTTTCGCTTGTCTTTCAAACTATGATCTCATTTAACATTTAACGAAAAATACCAGAAATGTGTCAAAATCGTTTTTAATCGGAACAAATTAAAAACGAAATGAAAACCGATTGATCATTGAGCTTTTAGGTAATCCATCAACCGGCTTCCTCCCAACGGTTTTATTAAATATACAATTATAGAGGGAGCACTGGTTAATCACTCAAGACGATTGTGAGGAAGCAATGCATGTTGTTGCTCACTTATCCCGTTCACTTACACAACACAACCATTTACTGCTTGTTTGCCGTCAACATGTGGACACATTGAGTTTAGGTTAACTGAGTCGTCAAGCAGTGGAGATGTGCTAAACAAGTTAGTATTGGAAGCTAGTGTTTAATTTAGTTCTTACGAAAAACTGCGCTGTTCACACACACAAAATTAAAAACATTTTCCCATTCGAGTTCCGTGTGTTGATACACGATAAATGGTTTGCAATGTTCAATACCAATTACCTCCACATCACAAGCGGTTTCCGTTTTTCACGAGGCATAGTCAATTTGATTTGGTTTAGTGTGTTTTGAAATAATATTGAATTGGTGAGCATGATTAAAGTTCAAACCAAGTTTAAACATAAATTGCTGAAGCGATTTGCAATTAGTGCATCGCTTCCCTAATGAGTATTGAGAATACAACGATGATAGAAATAAATGTTTCACGACTGGTAGAACAGATGCTTTACATTGGTTATTGCAATATGTAACGTTCATATGTTTCGAAACATTTTATCCTCCCATAATATTTGGAAATTGTAAAAAAGGACACAGAATGTGATGTTCAATCTTTTACATGAAGACGGCTCACTTGATAATATTTCCAAATAATCCCCAGCATCGAACCTTTGTGCTGGATCAAGCATCAACAGAATTGACAATTGTGCGGTTGGAGGGGTAAAATGTTTGCAATATTCCCCAATAGCCGTGTCTATTGTCACTTCAGTAGCCTCGCCACTAGCACATGGATAATCAGTGTGTATGTACACCTTTTTCCTGCTGGAAAATATCTGTTTGAAAACGTAATATGGTTTAGAAAACGTTTAATCACAATTTACAAATGAAATTCTAAAGATACTCATTTTTGTGCGTAAACAAGATATATAGAGCGAACGAATTTATTTTTGGTATATCACATCAAGCTCTACAATACACGCATAAGAACAGCGAAACGTACACAGTGAATGTGATCAATCTCGAGCATTAAACGGATATCAGTCACATGATATTGATCAAACTTGTCCGGTCGATGTTGGCCATGGTTATAGGATATGACAAACCAATCGCTATTGAACGCATACAAATTGGTCTAAATATCTCAATGTCTATTGCCTCGACAACCTCAGCATACTCCAGATAAATCTTTGTTGCAAGTTGTTGGTGACCATGTTAACCCCAGAGAACGCATTCTCAGGTTTTTACTCGGTGGTTCGCTGTACTAACCCTATGTAACAGTGGCATTCATGTATTACTTTATATACCACTTGTCCGCTTTTGCAAGGCTCACTCAACACAATCTTACTTTTTTAACCTAATGATGGCAAACAGCTAGAAGACGGATGTGGTGTGCATTAGTGCGCGGAATGTAAGCCACACTATGCTTTGATCTACAGACGGTGATCAACTTCATCAAATGTTTGAAATGTACATTATTATTTATCGAACTATCTGAAAATCTTAACTTTACAAATTTGAGAAAATATTCACCATCAACTTTTTATTATATTTTAATATATTCTTTCCCGAAGTATGGTATATGCATCCTGAAATTTCAGCCTAACAATGCATGAAATCCAATCAAGACTGCAGATTGATCTACAATGGATACTTTTCGCTCTGTGACTGTTCCCGATTGCACAGTTAAACGTTTTTACTAGTAATTTCTTGAGTATCATTTATTGATTATAAGCCAGATCAAGTGAGTTTACTGATTCAATGAAACCCTCCAATTCATATCTCTTATGAAAGCTCGAAAAAGGAGGATTGAATTATAAAATCTAAAATGTATTACCACAATATAATACAAATGATAAAATTCAATGTCATACTTTTCTCTAATACTTTGCAGAACAATCACTTGCAGTAGGTTCTTCATTCTTTTTAAAGATTCTTTTATTTGGCAATGAACCAATTGCACTGTCCATCTTCTAAAAATAATCAATTGCAATAATAATAAGTTGCATGCTACTCCGTCACACTCACGCACACCACAAGAACGGATTCTTGTTGTTTGCACTCATCAGGTATGTATCAGCATCCGCATGTACTTGAAACAATGCATCAATGCTAAACACGTTGCGCTTGTATGCCACTGTTGGGTAAGGCTGGTACGACCAATCTTTTCAATCACGTGTCGAAACACAAGCATAATGTGGTTAAAATTATTATGAACCAAGATGCTCATTTGTATGCATCTCCCGGTTTCGTGTTGTTTGCCCACATTAGGTAGCAACTGTACGATCAGGATCAACATGCGCTTGAAACAAGGGAGAAACAATGGCAGAGATTCTCGCTGGCATTCTACTGTTGCATAAGGCTGAAACGAATAACCCGTTCAATCTCATGTGCCTATTCATATGTAGATTCGGTTAAAACCAATTATCATGAACAAAAATGCTCTTTTGCATGCACAAACCCCACGGCCTTGTTGTGAGCAAACATCGAAACGCGGGGTGTTTTGGCAGGGACGTGTACTATGGAGATGCTTCACAATTAGATTAAAAAATATGTCGATGCCCGTTCGATAAATTGATTACTATGTATGCTTACCCGATTTGACACAACGTTCACGGCTATGGGATTTTTGTTCGCCAAATGTTGTACGAAGATATAATTGGAGCAGTGCTGATTGATATTTGCCAGCAAATGTCTGGTTTCGCTAGCCGGGAAAACATTACCACAATCATCTGAAAAATCAAGATCTTGTATTTTAGGTTCAATTATGTCGAGAAAATTTCGCGTATATATTTTGCTCGTTACCATATGTATCGTGATATGCTCTCTTCTATTATCACATGAAATCAGCTTGAAATTTGCGCGTTATCCGTAATCATATATTGCATTGTTATCCTACAGATGATTTAGTGGGTTTTGTTTCGTAGCTCACTGCCTGCCAGAATTTCGCTCTCAAGCATTTACCAACAAGCGGTGATTGATTTGGTCTTACTCACATTGCAAATTTCAATTTTTCAAATATCGAACATTTTGTCACAAACACTCCAGTGTAGCTCACTCAGTTCGATGATTATTTCGTAATGTTTCATTGGTCCGTTTCAGCTCGATCCGATCAATCAGAATCGGTTACATTGTGTTGTAAGTGTGGTTATTGTTAATACCAAGATAAATTGATTTCCTATACCTGTTTATCAATCTCGGTTCTGTGTTTTATCATCAATCGGTTGTAGACCAGATATCGAAATGCTATGAGAAAATGATAATCATGTAAACCATTTTTTACTACATAATATTTTTCATTTAGTCAAGTATAATGAATTTATTACAGCGGTATGCATAGAAAAACGAAGTTATTTAATTTGCATCACGGGTTAAATATGCCATTCGGGCATATTAATTCTGATTTTTTAGTCAAGGGAGAAAAT
>JACCGJ010008096.1:48093-74126 GCA_013407085.1 Atriophallophorus winterbourni
AGCATATTGCTTAACCATGGCTTCAGCTCCCAAACCATACTCAGTAATGTCTACCCCATTAGTATCTATCAAATTAGGAATATATGGCGACGCCTTTGTGCGGTGACGAATGTATGTGAATAGAAGTTTTGGTGCACAAGTAGACTCGTCAACCAATCGCTGCTCGTACAACAAAAGTTTTCTGCGTTTTAATGCCGCGCAAATGTTTGTAGCTTGCCGAAAGTTGTCATAGTCAGTTGCGTTTTTCCGGCTTACGAATATCGACCAGAGCTGTTGACGCTGCCGCAAAAGTTCCCGAAGCTACTTTGTCAAACCAATGGGGACCTTTCACCTTACAACGACGTGTGGACAACGGAACAGCCAGCTCAATACTTGTCCAGATATTATTACAGATCACCAACCAACGATCTTTAACATTACCTGATTGATCAAAAGACCAATAGAGAAATGAAGCAACATCCCGTAACCTACCCGCGTTTGCTTCCCAAAAATTCCTTCTGGTAATTGGATCTAGTGCCCAGCCTGTGTTGCGTTTCCAAATAAAACTTAAGGTAGCATGATCACTACAGCCTAATGGAGCTTCAGTCTGAAGCTTAGTAATATCGGACTGCGTTGGAGTGAATACCAAGTCAAAATGTACTCACACCCAGTTGGGCCTACATTAACCACAGCGCCAAATAAATCCTGCTCGAATGACCCAGAAACTTCCTTTAGTGAAGTCCAATCAATACTATGTGTTGTGTTGTTTTGACATTCCTTTTATTGTGTACACACGCTTATTTTATCGTATTACACATCTAACCTTTTTCCTTTTGTTATAGCTCGTACTCGTGTTCTCTAGTTGATTGAAGCCTTACAATCAGGCGTTGTCTTTTAACCGTGTGGCTGCTCATTCATTCTGTTTTACAACAATTCAATCAACTAGAAAATGGACCGTCTTCTTCGCCCTGAACGATTCGATATTGATCCAAATTCCTGCGATGCTACTGAATCTTTGGAACACTGGTTTTCAACGTTCACAAACTTCCTCGACATAATTCAATCATTGAACCCTGATAAATTGAAAACTCTTATCCACTTCCTGTCTCCCTTCGTCTACAAACTCATTTCTGGATACGCCGACTATGAAACCGCCATATCTGCTTTGCACTCATTATACGTTCAACCTAAAAATGAAATATTTTCACGCCATTTACTTGCTACTTGTAAACAATCCCACGCTGAAAATCTCGATCAGTTCATGCAGAAGCTCCGTAATTTGGCAAAGGATTGTAATTTTGAAGCTGTTAGCGCGGAGCAGAATCAAGAAGACGCTATTCGTGACGCTTTCATAAGTGGACTAATTTCCAGCTCTATTCGTTAAAGATTACTAGAACATAAATCACTTGATGTGAAATCCGCCTTCAATCAGGCGAAAGCACTTGATCTCGCTCAACAATAGGCCCTTTCATTTACCCAATTTGCTCCCAGTTCCTACAGTGCAGCCGTTGTTGAATCAACCCATTCTACCGTTGCTTGAAATCATGATAATCCAGAGGCAACTGTGGCGGCAGCTCGTACGAATTGTTTCTTTTGTGGATACGATCGTCATCCGCGCTATAAGTGTCCTGAGAAAGATGCTCTGTGTAAGTCTTGTGGAAAAAAGGACATTTCCACAAAGTATGCCGTTCGAGTGACAAATCGAAACATGCTTCTTTTGCTACTCCTTTTCTTTCTTCTGCCATAATTACTGCTGCAGCCCCAACTAGTCTTGCCAAAGCAGTTACTCAAATAATTGTCAATGGTGTACCTCTACAAGCTTTAGTCGATACCGGAAGCTCTGAAAACTTCGTTTCTGAAACAATCGTGCAACAAAATCGCTGGCCCGTCCTCGAATCTACTAATCAAATCATATTGGCTTCTACTTCCATGCTGAGCCAAACGAAAGGCCATTGCTTTGTGTCCCTCGTACATAAAAATGACGTCTACCAAAACATAAAACTATCTATTCTTCCAAATCTATGTGCCGATGTTTTGCTAGGACACGACTTTCTTAACGCCATCGATCAGTCGAAATACCGTTTGAAGGAATGAAACCACCATTCTCTCTCTGTAGTTTGTCGGTCGCCCTGCTACCGCCAACATCACTTTTCACTCACTTACAACGAGATTGTCGTCCTATATCTACAAAGTCAAGAAGACATAGTCACGATGATGAACTCTTTATTCGTTCAGAAATCACGAAACTACTCAATGATGATATAATCGAACCCTCCCAATCACCTTGGCGAGCACAGGTTCTGGTGACAACGAATGAAAAACACAAAAAGCGCATGGTTGTTGACTACAGCCAGACAATCAATCGGTATACTTCATTAGATGCGTACCCTTTGCCGAGAATCGACGACTTGATTGAAAAAATTTCACAATTCGCGGTCTTCAGTGCACTTGATTTACAAAGTGCATATCACCAGGTTTCAATAAAGCAAAATGACCGACTCTATACGGCGTTTGAGGCTTGTGGCAATTTGTATCAATTCCGGCGTATCCCTTTCGGGGTAACCAACGGGGTTGCCTGTTTTCAACGTGCCATGGATGAATTAATTCGTGACGAATCTCTTCAAGGAACGTTCGTTTACGTTGATAACATTACTATATGTGGGCGAGACGAAAAGGAGCACGAAGTCAACCTCAACAAATTTCTACAAGTCGTTGAAAAATACGGTCTGACTCTAAATCGCACCAAATGTATTTTCTCGGTCAGGCAAATCAAGTTGTTGGGCTATGAAGTATCTGCTGGTAATGTGAAACCAGACCCTGGACGCTTTGATGCCTTACTCAAGCTGCCTCCACCCTGTGATGCCAAAGCACAACAGAGAATAATCGGGATGCTCTCTTATTATTCTCAATGGTTCTCCCAGTTCTCCGATAAAATCCATCCTCTGGTTCACAATAAAATCTTCCCACTGTCCGGGAAAGCTTTGAACGCTTACACATCCCTGAAATCTGAATTAGTGCAGGCATCCCTTTTCTCAGTTGATCGTGACGTACCTCTCGTTGTCGAAACAGATGCATCCGATGTAGCAATAGCAGCTACTCTCAACCAAAATGGACGCCCGGTTGCTTTCTTCTCCCGCACACTCTCTCCAAGTGAGCGTAATCATCCCGCGATCGAGAAGGAAGCTTGCGCGATCGTTGAAGCAATTCGAAAATGGAGACATTATCTCATTGGGTCTCATTTTGAACTAATCACTGATCAACGCTCCGTTTCGTTTATGTTTGATACGAAAATCGCCAGTAAAATCAAGAACGACAAAATCCAACGTTGGCGTATAGAACTCTCTCAGTTTTCCTATGACGTGGTGTATCGACCGGGTCCTGATAATACCGTAGCTGATGCCTTGTCCCGTGGATTTTGTGCTAGTGTACATTCGCTTCCTGAACTAAAGTCCATTCATGACTCACTATGCCACCCGGGTATCACACGTTTATTTCATTTCATCCGATCTAAAAATCTTCCGTTCTCTCTTGATGACGTCAAATCTGTTATTCGACAGTGCCTTGTATGTTCCCAGTTAAAGCCCAAATTTTTCGGTCCTTACAATGAGCCACTCATTAAAGCAACACATCCTTTTGAACGTCTCAGTATCGATTTTAAAGGGCCCATTCCTTCATCTACTCGGAATCGATATTTGCTTACAGTAATTGACGAATTTTCTCGATTCCCCTTTGCTTTCCCATGTCCTGACATGACCAGCTCTACTGTGATTTCCCGACTCACCGAACTTTTTTCCATTTTTGGTATGCCCGGATACGTACACTCAGATCAAGGGTCATCCTTCATGTCCAGTGACATTAAATCTTTTCTTCATTCTCGAGGAGTTGCTACGAGTAGGACCACCAGTTATAACCCGCAAGGTAATGGGCAGGTAGAACGTCTGAACGGTACCTTATGGAAAACTGTTTCATTATGCTTGCGAGATAGAGGTTTGACGACAGAGCAGTGGGAACTTGTTCTTCCCGAAGCATTACACGCCATGCGGTCTCTTTTATGCACTGCTACAAATGAGACGCCTCACGAGCGCATGTTCAAGCATAATCGCAAGCCTCCAGTCGGTACAAGTCTTCCTAATTGGTTGTTGATGCCAGGACCAGTCCTTTATCGCAGAAATGTTCGTTCCACCAAGTATGACCCCCTAGTGGAAGAGGTGGAGCTTCTGGAGAGTAATCCTCAGTATGCCCATATCCGCTTGCCAGATGGTCGCGAGGAGACTGTCTCTCCGTCAACTGGCTCCAATGAATCAGTCGCCAAACCCATTGAACACTGACCCAACAGAAACGCCTCCAGATACCCTTTGTACACCTGACATACAGTCTGCCACTTCAGACATTTCTGGACCAACCACTACACTTCAACCAAATGTAGAACACCTTGTTTCACAACAACAAAGGGCTAGACCCTACAATCTTCGATCCCGTGAGGTCTAAAACTGTAACCGTTATATCACTCGGTCTTCACGGTCAGAGTTGATGTCGTGTTGTTTTGACATTGCTTTTATTGTGTACACACACTTATTTTATCGTATTACACATTTAACCTTTTTCCTTTCGTTATAACTCATACTCGTGTTCCCTAGTTGATTAAAGCCTTACAATCAGGCGTTGTCTTCTAACCGTGTGGCTGCTCATTCATTTTGTTCTACAACACTATGTGCATTGAAATCGCCAATAATCGAGCAATTTGAGTATCTATATATTGACATATTTGTGATATCAGACTATCTGCCTGAGTATTGGGAGAATGATAAACGACACCTATCGTGGCAAATGGAGCTGAAGTCCTTATACAATAGATCCGAAAATTCTACTCAACAATGGCTACAGGAGTGACGCGAACCTAACAAAAGGTCCCATGACGGATGGAGATGAAAGCCGAAAGGAAGTTTCCACCCCGATGGCCGATCTCCTTGCGCCGGAAAGAACGATAGGACTTGGTTGCTGGAACGTTCGAACGCTGTATCAAGCTGGCAAGCTGGCTGAAGCCATACATGAGCTCAACAGGTATGATCTGAGTATACTTGGAATGTCCGAGGTGAGATGGACCGGCTCTGGTCAGCGAAAGCTAGATAGCGGTGAGACTATTATCTGGTCAGGAAGGCAAGATAACCTCCATCACGGTGGAGTCGCTCTGCTTGCAAGCAGAAAGACTAGCAGCACGATCATGCAATGGAAGTGTTTAAACGAGCGACTCCTATATGCCAAACTAAACTCGAGATTTTGCAAACTCTCGATTGTGGTAGCGTACGCTCCAACAGAAATGCAGTCCAAGAGGAAAAAGACAGGTTTTACGAAGCCATGCAATCAGTCTTGAGGGTCATTCCAAAGCACGACCTACTGGTGGTAATGGGAGATTTTAACGCTAGAACAGGAACTGTAAATACAGGCAGAGAGCGTTCCATGGGAGTGCATGGTTTTGGCCTACAGAATGATAATGGGGAGAGGCTACTTGACTTCTGCGAAGAGAACGATTTTGTCGTTGGAGGCACCCTATTCCCTCACAAAAACATCCATAAAATAACCTGGTCTTCTCCGGACGGCAGAACAGAAAGTCAGATTGATCACATGATGAAAAATGGTAAATGGAGGCGCTCGTTACAAGATGTGAGGGTTATGCGTGGTGCCGATATTGGTAGCGACCATTTCCTGGTTGTGGGAAAGATTTGCTTGAAACTGAGAAGGGCAAATATCGGAATTCAGCGCAGCCCACGGTTGAATGTGAATAAGCTGAGCGATGAGGCCACGAGGAAAGCTTTTGGCAACATACTGAGAGATGAAATCAGCGCCCGGCCCAAAGATTCAATGACGATTGATGTTTTCAACCGCACACTGAAGGCAGTCGGAGAAAAAGTCTTTGGGTACAGACAGAGGGGCAAGGCTTCATGGATCTCTCGAAAACCTGGCAACTCATAGAAGAGAGAAAATACATAAAGAAACGCATGCTGAGCAAGAATCCGTCTATTGAAAGGAATGCAATCACTGAAGAGTATAGAAGGAAAGATAAAGAGGTTACAAATCAGCGAGGAAGGACAAGAGACGGTATGTGGAAAACCTGACACAACAAGCAGAAGAGGCGTGCCGAATGAATGATTTGAGAACGTTATATCAGATTAATTGGAAGCTCTGCAATCGTAGTCAGGCAAGCAATCAACAAGTGAGGACACAGGGTGGAGATGTGATAACTGATGCGAAAGAAGAGTTAGCCAGATGGCGAGAACATTTCGAGCTAATTCTAAACCGCCCACCGCCTCAAACCAACGTCGATATACCTGAGGCAGCTACAGACATTGACGTCAACACAGATCTCATCAGCCTCCAAGAGCTGCAATATGCTATCCAGAGGTTGAAAAATGGGAAGGCACCAGGTGACGATGGAGTGTATGCCGAACTGCTCAAGGTGGAAACCGAAGAGACACCGAAAGTTTTGCCAGACCTATTCCAGAACATCTAGGATACTGAGCAGATACCGGACGCCTGGCGTTCGGGTACTATAATCAAACTTCCGAAGAAAGGTGACTTGAGCTACTGCACCAATTGGCGAGGTAATACGCTTCCATCAGTTACGAGCAAAGTATTCTGCGCATCATTCTCCGACGTGTCTCCAATGCAGTTGAATCCATTTTACGACAAGAGCAAGCCGGGTTCAGGAAAGGAAAATCTTGCATTGACCAAATCTTTGTCCTCCGTCAGATCCTGGAGCAGACACATGAATGGAATGCAGAGCTATGTGTGGCCTACATAGACTTTCAGAAGGCTTTCGATAGCGTTCACCGACCAGTGTTATGGAAAATCCTCCGTCATTACGGTATACCATCAAAGATAGTAAATCTCATAAAAGCCTTTTATGAGAAGTTTGAATGCCAAGTCGCTCACAATGGAATGCTCACTCAGAAGTTTGAGGTTCGTACGGGAGTGAGGCAAGGATGTATTCTCTCACCGATACTCTCCTCTCTAACAATAAACTGGATTATGAGACAGGTGACCGATGGTAGGGCAGCAGGCATTCCATGGACCCCAGCGGGACCGCTTGAAGACCTGGACTATGCGGATAATGTTGCTCTCTTGTCGTGCAAGATCAGTGACATCCAGAGCAAGAGCGATCGACTATCTGAAATTGGCAAGACGGTTGGTTTGGAAATTAACGCTGACAAATCGGAGGTAATGCGGAAAAATGTTCCGGAGCGACCACCAGTGTTCGTGGACGGTCAACCGCTCAGTAAGGTTACAGATACAGTTTACCTTGGGAGCAAACTGACTGTAAATGGTGACTGTGAAGATAAGGTCAGGAGAAGGATCGGGGAGGCAAACCAAGCATTCTGCATGCTGAATTCCATTTGGAAATCCACCGCTCTCAGCATTAACACGAAAATCAGACTCTTCAAGAGCAACGTTCTGAGTGTGTTGCTGTATGCATCGGAATGCTGGAAGACGACTACTGCTATTGAGCGCAGAATGAACGTGTTTCAAACTAAGTGCTTGAGAAGGGTTCTTCGATTTTTTGGCCGCACCATTTCGAAAGAAGAGCTTCTGAGAAAAACTGGTCTGGAGGTGGTATCTACCGTAGTCAAAAGACGACGGTGGAGATGGTTCGGTCATGTCTGCAGGATGGATCCCAGTTCGCATACGAAGGTAGCCTTCCCTGTCGTCGCAAGGTAACGAAAGGGAACGGCCCACGAAAACTTGGCGCAGAACTTTGGACATCGCGAACTACAATGCACCAGATTCACGGTGCAGACGGCAACGGAAGCAGCGGCAGACCGGAACCACTGGCGTGAAGTTGTCTTCGCCTCATGTGCCACCCGGCACGGAGAGGACTGAGTGACCGAGTGAGTGATTTGTGCACCATCCGTCTACACAAATACTAGTCCGAAACGCGAAGTGTCCGGCGGATACGCATAGCTGATGAGAGGCAAAAACCTCGAAACCGGTCCTATGCTTCCGGTAAGATTTTAGCGTTTCGAGATGGTATTCTACTTCGAACTATACTGGGGTTGTAATAACCCTCGCGACAATACGCCGTTCGATCAGTTGGGGCATAGTTTAGCCCCTTCAGCTACTTATAAAGTAGCGAGTAGACGAGAACTTCCGTTCGCATTGCACCATCCGTCTACACAAATACTAGCCCGAAACGCGAAGAGTCCAGCGGATACGCATAGCTGATGAGAGGCAAAAACCTCGAAACCGGTCCTGTGCTTCCAGTGAGATTTAAGCGTTTCGAAATGGTATTCTACTTCGAACTATACTGGTGTTGTAATAACTCTCGCGGCAATACGCCGTTCGATCAGTTGGGGCTTAGTTTAGCCCCTTCAACTACTTATAAAGTAGCAAGTAGACGAGAACTTCAGTTCGCATTGCACCATCCGTCTACATAAATACAGTCAGGGTCGTGCTTGGTTTGAAAACGGTACGTAATTGCCAAATATTTCATAATTACGAAAACGTTTATTTTATATATCTCACTCTTTTGATTATTATTATATTTATACTATTTGAAATATGTATACTAAAACACCTATCTCGAAACGAATTAATTTACGTAAAATCCCCAGGACCAACAAATGCTCCGTATACTTAGATCAGAACACTTCCGTTATTTTGAATAAATTACGGAAGTTAGAATCCGAATTGAATGAAATTTGGAAAAACAACTCTTTTGTTACACAGGTTTGCAAGACATTACAACTATTGACTATACTCTTGGATGATAATTCAAATATCGACAAGGATATACTTCAACGAACTAATAAGTTCGTTGAATCAATTGTTACTGAAATTTGTCAAAGAGACTCAAGATCTAAAAATGTTATTTTGTTTAATATAGACGATAGATATCCTTTACAAGATTTAAAAACTACTATCTGCTCATCTTATGGCTTCCCATTTGACTGCGCTTCGCTAAAACGCTTGAGAAAATTTAGGCCTCCGAGGTCTTGCCCAATCCTATTAGAACTTAGCGACAAATGCCTGGCATCACACATTTTAGCTCATAAGGATGTTTTGAAATCGATTCCAAGATTTGAAAATGTATTTTTTGAACCTGATCTAGCGCCAATGCAACGGAGAACTAGGTTCCATGAGCGTACCGTTACTACTCCATATTCCATCGAATCTTCCAACAATGGAAAAGAAACGATGGAATTGGATGAGGTTTCACAAGAGTTGAATGCGCCTCCAACTTCACCTTCTTCTGTGAATAATTCAACACAACCTATTATTTCACCAAAAATTCCAACTAAAATTATTACATCCCCTCAGTTGAGGAAAAGAACCATCTTACCGAAGTTTCGACAAACTAGTGCCTTATTGCCTGCACCACCCCCTTCCAGGAATTCTTAAACTTTTGAAAATAGAAATACTCGGAACTTTAATTGTCGTATAATGCCTTATCCATTGAATCCGAACTTGGCATGGCAATTCCACCGACCAAGTCCGCAATACCCGAGCCCATTTTCGAATTATTACAACCCATCACAGCACTTTTTAACCATATTTGCTGGTCCCCCGACACCAATTTTCCATATTTTAACTCATTTAACACTCACTCTACTATGTTCCCTTATTCAAGTATGAGAAATTTTCAAATCCCTCCACAAAGGCTTTTAACCTAAACCAACATGCTCCACATAATATTCAAATACATAATAAGCCATTTTCTGATCATAGCCCCTCATCTCTTAGATTTATTCTTATCAATGCTCGATCCATAACTAACAAGATATTAGCTTTACGTTCATATTTTCTCTCTAATCCCGCTGATATTATTCTTATAACTGAATCTTGGACAAAAAAGGAACAATCAGACTGTGAACTTCTGATTCCAAACTATCACATTTTTAGAAAAGACCGCGTTTCAAAACGTGGAGGAGGTTGCCTTGTTTATGTTCACTCTAACCTCCAAGCTAACATCATCATTTCATCCGTCTTTGGTCATATCGAAGATTCTATCTGGCTGGCACTACCGGCCTTTGATCTCTTACTTGGATGCATCTACTATCCACCAGCTACTATTTCTTCAACGCTTCAACGCTTGACTGATTGTTTCATAGAAGCCTCTGTCCACCCTTGCCGCTATAAATTAATTGCAGGAGATTTCAACATGCCTTCACTCAACCAGGTAGAATGCAACGACATAAATCTCAATTCTTTTTCCAATGCCATCAAACTATTAGGTTTTACACATTTTGTTGATAAACCAACGCGCAATAAAAATATCCTCGACCTTGTCTTTACTTTGAATATTACACCTTCAAACCTGAACGTATCTCCGTCATTTTTTAATGGAGATCATGACATTATATCTTTTGAATTGAGTCGCAATAGCATAATAACAAGTGTTAAAAAGCCACATATAATTACTCACATAGATTGGAAAATCTTTAAAAACCTCATTAGAGACGAAGATTGGACTGATTTTTTTCTTTCTGACAATTTTAATGTAACCTCAAAAATCTTTCATAATAAATTCGGTGACATACTACAGAAATCTACTACCAGACATGCTAGACACCTTAAACTGAGTAAAGCTCATATGTTAGAAAAACGCATTGCTTATTTGACATCGTATGCTCGCAATAAGCATGACATATGTTCCCTTTTGCACGCGTATGAACTATCTGACAAACTAGTACAAATTATGAATCATAAACTGATTTCTGATGAGTCTACAGCACTCAAGTCTAGTAAAAAACAGAAAGCATTATCTAAATTAATGAACGCTAGAGCATCGGAAAATTCAGATAAGATAAACTACATCATTCAACAGGATCAACATGGTAATAATGGCACAGTAATAACTGAGCCTTTTGCTATTTGCTTCATATAATAACAACTCTTATCCAAAGGTAATCATACACCCTACATGCAATACATTAGACACAATAACAATTATTACCTTTGACATACGTAAAGTTTGTAATCAAGTTACAATCTCCTACTAGTCCGAAACGCGAAGAGTCCAGCGGACACGCATAGCTGATGAGAGGCAAAAACCTCGAAACCGGTCCTGTGCTTCCGGTGAGATTTTAGCGATTCGGAATGTTATTCTACTTCGAATTTATTTATCGACCCCCTTCTTCATCATCTGCCGCTGACACTGTTCTTAATAATGCAATACGTTTTGCATTGAATATGTGAGTATTCACATTCGCTTCTTCTCAGTGGTTTCAACGTATCGACCCTTGCAACATACATTGAAGGTGACGATTCATTCAAAAGCTTTCATTAATAAATAATGACTTGCACCCCTCTTTACAACCATGTGCAGCAATCAACACGATTTCGATCTGAACAAACTCTATCTAGCCTAGACCTCATACTAACAAAGGAAAAACTCTTGATAGAATTTGTTTCCTATACAGCTCCACTCGGATTGAGTGATCATGTTGTCCCGACATTTGATTATACGAACCAGCAGGAAATACTAAACGAACGTATACAACTGTGAACTATGAATTGCTTCGAGCTCTTACTACTGCAAATCGATGGGATTCCCTTGAACTCAAATCAGCTAAGGAAATCTGGGAAACGTTTTACAGCCAACTTCGTATTATCATTGACTTATCATCGAAGGTGAAAATAATATCCAGCAAAGAGCATCCGAAAAAGCTTCTCAGAAGCAGTATTTGGAAATAAATGTGTAAGCGTGACAATGTCTGGTTGGACGATCCGTCTGGGATATCTTGGTGCTACTACACGTGATTGCGAAATGAGTGTCTGCTCCATTCGAAAAGACAGGAAAGATTACCAAATCAGTCTTGTCTAAAAATTCATTATAAATCCCAAAGCATTGTATAAACACGTAAACGACCTCCAGAATGTTAAAATGGGAATAACGCCACTTGTCTCTGGTACTGGAATAATGACGTCATTCAAAGAATGCGCTAATGTTTTTCGACAACAATTCGCATCAGTTTTCTCACATGTGTCGACTCATAGATAGCCTTTAAACTCTGACAGCTGCAGCCTGCCAATTCTTCACGGGGTGGAGTTCCCCCCAACGTTATTCAATCAAAATTAATGACGATAAAGAGAACAGGCTCACCCGGTATAGACAATATACACGCAAGCATTTTGCACAATTCATCTTCCGAGTTGGCAATACCGATATCTGACGTATTCACGATGATGTTCGAGCTGAGCTTTGTACCAGAAACTTAAAAACTGCCCTGATTAGTCCCGTCTACAAGGATGGCGAAAGAAATGATCCTTTAAACTATCGCTCGATAGCGTTATTACCAGTGTTATCAAAAGTAATGGAGTCAATAATAGTTGATGCCTTACGGAATCACTTTGAGATTGATAATTTAATCTCCGAAGCACAGCATAAATTCAAGAAAAAACGATCCTGCCTGACAAACTTGCTATTAGCAAAAGAATATTGGTCTAAGCTACTGGAGACCAGCAATTCCGTGGACGTAATTTATATCGATTTCTCAGAAGCTTTCGATCGTGTGAATCACAATCGTCGAAAGTAATCACCTACGGAGTACATGGTAAACTCCATGCATGGATTAAAGAATGGTTGATATCTCGTGAGATGTACGTAAGAGTCTAAAACGAATTATCCGAGTCGATTAAAGTTTCCCGTGGTGTACCACAAGGATCAGTCCTCGGATCGCTTTTGTTTTTAATATATATAAACGACTTTCCTACTGTATTACAGTCGTCCGTGCTTATTTTCACCGATGAAGCAAAGCTTTGACGCAAGATAAACTCCACAGACGACACGCAGAACCTGCAACGGGATCTCGATATGATTCACACTTGGCACATAGAAAACGAAATGCCCCTGGATGCTTTGAAATGCAGCCTATTGTATCTCAACAGCAAGTCTAGCGAAGAATATTATCTTGGTCGCATTGTTAATAAACCCGATTTCACCGAAAAAGATTTAGGTGTGATTATCCAATCAGACTCAAGAAACTCAAATCAATGTCGACTAGCTGCCTGCGAGGCTGAAAACAACTTGGGTCTCTTTAGACTAGTCCTAGGTTAGTTTGACCCGAATATTGCGTGCAAAAATAATTTCAACTTAATCCGTCCTTATGTTGAATATTTTATACCGGCATGGGATCCTTGGTTAAAAAAAGATATTCTGCTACTAGAAACTCCACAGCACAGAGCGACAAAACTAGTACTGAGACTATCAAATTATCCATACGGAACGCGACTTAAATCATTAAATATGCATTCGGCTGAATACAGACGAAAACGAGGAGCATTAATATTTATTTGGACAGTGCTCAATCAAACAAATCATCCTTGCGGTCATTTGTTCCACCTTTCCTATAACAGAAATCTGCGAGGTCACCAATCGAAACTTTACTAACAGCATAGCAGGTTGAACTGCTGCAAATATGCATTTTCCGTTCGCAATGTGCAACTGTGGAACAGATTACCTACTCGTGTGGTACAATCTTAAACTGTTGAAGTTTTCAAGAAATCACTAGATATCCACATTGTACTAGTATGTTTTTATGTTTGACAATAATCTAACAATATTTTGATATTTTTTACCATCCGACCCGATGTAAATTTTTGTGGGTCTTGTAAAGCATAGCTTTTCATCTGCATATAATCTATGAATACATCTATGAATAAGGATCCGGACATCTCGGAATGCCTATCGTCAGAGGCTCCCAACAAACTTTCGGCCTCATCCTCACAACACGAAAATCCACGATAAGCAAGTTAGTTTCACCAGCGGCTCGGTAATCTCCTGAGTAGCTTTTCGCATTTGCACACGATCTTCCGGATATAAATCACGCAGGAATCGAAGTTCACTACCCCTTGACGTGTAACTCCTCTTCAGCAGTAAGGTCACTTGCTCAGCGGAGCCTAACACCATATGTAAGGTCTGGGGCGATCACTCGGCGCTGGCCTGCGGCCTAGACGGAACGCTGTGCGTAACGTTACAACATTTTCACCTTAGTCGAAAAGAGGGGCGAAGAGCAGAGTTTAGGAAATCGCGTTCCATTTTAACCCTGTCTATCGCCAAAGCACATGTTTGCTCTGGCGCATTGTGAAGAATGATGCAGGATTTTCTACTCTCATAAGTGGTGGAGCTCTGGTCTTTATTATTGATTGCTTTATCTAGCTGTGGTAGTTTCTGGACCCCATAGGGCTTATAAACGTTCGTTGCACCTGCAAACCTAACTCTACCTTTTGAACCGAGTACATCTTCAGATTGCACGCAAACTTGCTGTGTTGGTTATCCTTCTTCGAGGGTAAGCCACTATTTACAAACCCCCATGAATACCTAAGATGTCTTAGCAGAAGCCGTGTCAATTTGAAGCTGAGTACCTGCGAGCTTAAAACCATTAGGTGAAAGGCATATCTTACATATCGTGCCGATGATATCGCATGAATTTTTCTAAAGCCAACGATACATCTCCGGTTTTATTCCACCACATGAAATATGCATCCACATCAAAAATATTTCACATTGAACATCATCAGCGTTATTGGCGAACTGTATCGAACAAACCAGACAAGAATCCCTAGATTAAGCAGCGCAGCCCCCATTCTTCTTTTTCTTCTTGATAGACGACAGGGGGTCGAACCCTTGTAAGCCGCATCTCTTTATATCAGTGCCATAGTCCAGGAGAACCTAAGTTGGAGAAATCCTGTTCAGTGTTGTTCAGCTCCGCCGTGATTACAGGCAATACTTTATCCAAAAGTTGCTTGAATTGGTTTTCAGAGCTCGCTGAGATAGCCTCTTCCGAGATCGCATTTCACAAGTGAACGATTCGTGTTAAGAGCGTGAATCCCTGTGGTAGGCGTCGTGTCCTTCGCTTTTGAAGCTCAAAGCATGTCTTGAGTCCGTGACGAGAGTGAAAACTCGCGCAGCTCGTCACTATAAGCTCCCAGTAATATGCGACGAGTTATCCGCAGGTCGTAGCGCACACGCCGAATACTGAGCGACATGAGGTTGAGGCGTTGAACTCTCTCCACATAAGGAATTGATTTTATTCCTTGTACTCGTTTCGTCGCCAGCCTTTGCAATTTTTCTAACTGGTCACGTTCCCCCTTAGTTTGTGGATATGTGGCTCGAAAATCATATCCCAAAACTGGTCTCACGTATGTGGAATAAAAAATGCGAAACATTTGTGGAGTAATCGCCGAAAATGACCGACTAATAGCTCACCATGCGCGGTTTGCAGCAGCAGCTTTCCTGTTCGTATCCTACTTGGATTTGAGCGACCGAGTCACAATTGTACCCAGGTCACGTTCAGTATCAATCCACTTCAGTTGATGATTCCCGGAGAAGTACGTATCTTCAGGCGTGCTTGGCCCCAAAAGCATTACAACGCATTTCTGTCGGTTTACAGGAAGCTGCCATTTTACCGTCCAATCAAGCAATTTGTTTAATTCGTTCTGGAAAATGGTATTATCAGCAGAAGAGCATACTGTACCCCAAACTTTCAGATCATACGCGAAAATTAGACAATTCATATTTATTGAGTCAGGCAGGTCATCAACATATACTTTGAAAAGTAACGGGCCGAGACCAGATCCTTGCGTGTATTGTCTGTGACGTGAGTTACGCGTTCTTCACCCGTTTCTTATTCCGACAAGTTCGAAACAACAATTGGGATATTCTACGGTACTGTAATTAACAACAATTACAACAAAAATAACTATACAAACCTCAATTGTATAGGAACGTCACAGCAATAATGGGGCCAAATACTCCAGAATCAAATTCAATTCAAACACAAGACGACCTGATATAAAAATAAGAAGAATCGATTTACCAAAATGTCGTCCAAACTTTCTGTGACAATCAAAAATGACACTCAAAATAGCGTCCAAATTCAAGCAAAATACTGAAGCCCAAAATGGCAACCAAATTCCGCAACAATGACCGACAATGGCAGAAACAATAAATTAAAACAAACATTTGACCGGAGTCGTGTGAAAAAAGATTTACAATAACAAAAATAATTACAAAAAGAACAGTTTTATATCAAAATACTGTAGGAAAATTAAACACAAGCAAAATCTATTTCACAAAATTCAGGTTTTGTAACTAGGTTCAAAATAAAAGGAATGTTGAAGGGAAAGGAAGAATTTCAAACTACTTTGAACCTTACACCTCCGACCAAATTCTTTCTAGGGCTCAACTGTACAACGGTTGTTCGACGAATACCCTAACGAATTCAGAGCAGCAAATGACTTTATTTAGTGGCGAGTCACTTCCGCCACATTACATCACCATCATTGGATATTAGTAGCTTTTTATAGAGAATGCGGTTGCAAGCCGCAGACTCACCACATCCTCCGGTGATGCTTCTTGCCTTATAAAGAAGAGTTGTCTTGATCCTTACCCAAGTCACCCACCTCTTCTTGGAACCCTTCTAACAAACATACTTTCCGAATATCACGCCGGATCACGCCATCTTTTGTTCGTATGCTGATTGTTCGTACCAAACCATCATCACTCACTTCTCACTTCCGCTGTCTCAATAATACCAAGCGGCCACGACATTTTCGACAATTCTTCAGACACAACCAATACTACATCACCGGGAATCAAATTGCGACGTGTGTTGATCCATCGTTGTCGTTCTTGTGTTTGTGCGGTGAGAACACTTACATGATTAACAACTGTCGAACAATCGGTTGGTCCCTGTAGCACCCATCCAAGTAACGTCTTGGTAGCGAATGGCTGCTTTCGACCACTTAAACGTTGTTCAAGCACCCAATGCGCTTCCGGTACGTTACAGCCAATAAGCAAAGTTATTTCTCTCCTCACATTCTCTGAAAACTTCAGATCTTTCAAATGTGCATACCTCGTGCTGATCATATTTGGAGATTTCAGCACTACTTCAGGTAACTTTGAAACCGTGTAAGCTTCGGCAACATGAATTATTTCATCACTGTCAACCGAATGCACATCGAAACTTGACAACGAACTTTTCAACTTTCGATGTAGACCAAGTGTTGCTATCGACACATCAACTGGCGCACTAGGCATACAAAATTTCTCAACAAAACTCTGCGAGATCAAAGTTGTATCAGAGCCATTATCAAGTAAAGCCACGACTGGAACAAGTCCAACTGGCGTGTCAATGTTCACTGTCAGGTAGCCTAAGCTTACTGCTGTACTGAGAGCAGTAACACTGCAGTTTATACTTTTCAGTTGC
Organism: Atriophallophorus winterbourni; assembly: GCA_013407085.1. Taxonomy (NCBI): domain Eukaryota; kingdom Metazoa; phylum Platyhelminthes; class Trematoda; order Plagiorchiida; family Microphallidae; genus Atriophallophorus; species Atriophallophorus winterbourni. The sequence goes on from JACCGJ010008096.1 coordinate 65,277, forward strand.
TCATTAGGACGATCATAATGCAGCGAAGAATGGTGTCGTCTACTACAACCTTCAACGGAACAAGTATTCGTAATCTTGCAATCGAATGCCCTGTGAGACCGGCATAAGCAAACGTAACATATTCCATGCTGCTTAGCCATATTCCATCTGGCTTTTACGTCAGCCTTCTGATAAACAGGACAATCTTCTATCTTATGAGGTCCTCTACATTGAAAACATTCAACCAGCATTGGCCTCGGTTCCCTCGTAGTCATAAACACCCTCCTTCCATCTGGCATTCTTGGTTTCTCTGATGGCTTCGAAGAGACAGATGTTCTATCTATTAGCATGCCAAATCTGCTCCTGGCAATTCTTGCTCTCCGAGATACGAACTCGGTCAGACTGGCAAAATCAACTTCTGACCCGTCAGCAAGCATTGTATCCGCTGCGTCAGCCCACTGCTGTTGTAACGCAACAGGGAAGCATTTCACCAATCCTTCCAAAGTTGTGATTGAATTCAAATCAGCGTCACACTTCATTTGCTTCAATGTGATTTGGCAATTTTCCATTTTTATGGCCAAATCAGACAAACCATCGACTTTGTTGGAAAGTCTTCTAGCTTCATCAAGCAACTCCTCTAATGTTGACCTGGCAATTACATGTGGTAGTCCAAACAAATCTTTCAAAATCATCTTTGCCCGCGTATAACCCTCAGTGGGTTGTAGCATGACACATGCATCAATTGCTTTTCGAGCCTTGCCCCGACAATAATACATCAAATACAACAGTCACTGGCCTGGATCCATAAGCCCCGACTCAATGTAACATTCAAACTGTTTCAGGAACTTCCAATAGTCTATTGGATTACCGTCAAAGTAGGGATAATTCTACTTTAGGCAATCCGATACTCATGTTAATCGCTGGTTGCAAATAGCTTACCGCCGAGTCGAACCCTTCAGTTTTGCTACTTGTACCGGCGATCAAGTTTTCTTTTTCAGCGACTCCTCGTCGTTCATTTGTCAAGCGCTCTATCGTTGATCTAGCAGCATCTAAATCGCGCTTTAATTGCAACACTAGTTGAGAACTCGCAATGCTACCTCTATCATCATCGTTTTCCTTAGAAGCTATCTTAGAAGATATCTTAGGCATACTAGATGAAATATACAACAATGTTCCAAAACGACAAAAAATAAATAAAAAGGGGACGTCACCAAAGTTGTGAACAGGGATTGACTGTCAAATGTTCAATGTCACGACGATCGGGGAGTTCTTCGCCTATTTTGCTCAATATAGCTTCAATTGAACGAACCAAAATGCGTATTTTCTCCGATTGAGACAAATACTGTACCAGTCAGAAGACAAGTTGTGATGCGAATCCAATTGAAACGATCCAACTTGAGCACAGAAACCGAATTGATGCAATTTACGAATTGAGTACTTCTCGCCAAGTTCGAGAAGAATCAAATTCCAAATTAAGTACTTTATTGTCTGTGACGTGAGTTACGCGTAGTCCACCCGTTTCTTATTTCGATAAATTCAAAACAACGATTGGGATATTCTACGGTACTGTAATTAACAACAATTACAACAAAAATAACTATACAAACCTTAATTGTATAGGAACGTCACAGCAATAATGGGCCAAATACTCCAGAATCAAATTCAATTCAAACACAAGACGACCTGATATAAAAATAAGAAGAATCGATTTACCAAAATGTCGTCCAAACTTTCTGTGACAATCAAAAATGACACTCAAAATAGCGTCCAAATTCAAGCAAAATACTGAAGCCCAAAATGGCAACCAAAATCCCGCAACAATGACCGACAATGGCAGAAACAATAAATTAAAACAAACATTTGACCGAAGTCGTGTGAAAAAAAGATTTACAATAACAAAAATGATTACAAAAAGAACAGTTTTATATCAAAATACTGTAAGAAAATTAAACACAAGCAAAATCTATTTCACAAAATTCAGGTTTTGTAACTAGGTCAAAATAAAAGAAATGTTAAAGGGAAATGAAGAATTTCAAACTACTTTGAACCTTACATTGCGGAACCCCGGAATTTTAACGTGTAATCTGCGATTTGACTACGTTAACCTCGACCTGTGTATAACGGTTAACAAGGAAGTCTTCAATCTAAGTTAGAACATGTCCCTTTAAACCAGGAGCACGGAGCTTGAGCAATAGACGTTAAAATGAAACACGGTCAAAAGCCTTACTGAAGTCAATGAATGCAGTAACTACCGAGAGACCCAGATCAAGTTCAGCACACCAGTCCTCGCGAGCAGTGATGAGATTGTATGCGCATGATCGTCTTGGCGTAAAACCATGCTGAGCAGATGTTAGCTGAGTGGTTGTAAGAAGAAAATCTTCAATCTGTTTTTTCAGCAGTCGTTCCAGAGTCTTTACAGCTACCGAAGTGAGGGTAACCGGTCGGTAGTTACCTGGATCACTGGTTTTAAAGCCCTTATACATTGGTTTGACAATACCGTACTTACAATCTCTGGTAACCTACCATACTTCAGGGATAAATTGAAGATTAGCGCCAGTGGTTTGTGTATGAAACTCGATAATACCTTTAAAAGCATTAGGTGATTATCATCCGGGATAGGTACTGAGTGTACATCGAGTCGTTCTAGTAAATACTGCACTCTCTGGCTAGATCGAGATATCGGGCATTTCGGCGTTGCTCTCATGAAGCCGAGGAATGTGAAACGTCTGCTCTGTGTGAATCGAATTGTACTGAGCCGCGAGAAGAACTGCGTTACGTTCAACTTCCATGTTCATTTGAACATCCCATAGATCTCATGCAAGGTACTCGTTGAGAAGCTTTCGTTCTACGTCTTATGTACGCAAACAAGCGTTTCGGCATCGAGTTGGCTTCGTCCACCAAGCGAGTTTCATAGTTCTGCTTTTTTTCTCTTTCGAGGTAGGTGCACTTGTTGCGGATAACTTTGTAGGTTACATAGTCATCAGTGCATCCACTAGAACAAAACTTCCGCCATAACCGCTTTCATACCTCCATGTATTTACGAATAACGTTATCAATCCACGGCGGTCCCTGACCGGGCAATCTTCCATTCATCCACGGGGCATGATTTTCAAGCGATCTTATTTTACCCAAAAAGTCCAAACAACAGGAATCAACATTCGTTGATAGAGGGAGTGACCAGTCCATCGAGATTGCAGACGTGATTAGACTCTTTGTGTCTAATTTTCTGTAGTTTCTCCGGGCATGCGTACGTATTCTCCGCTGAAGACCTCGATTCCAGTGATCGCTGCAAACAATAGGGGTCTAAATAAACAGATTCGTAACATCAGAGAATCTAGATGTGACCACCAAATCCAATATCGAAGGAACTTGTCCGACGCATATCCTCGTGTAATCTTTTACATTCTGCACCAAATCTAGCTCCGAAATCGTATCTAGCAATTGTTGTTGGAACGGTTTACCCCTTGAAACCAAATCCACCCAGTTTATATCAGGAGCATTCAGATCTTCGAGAACGATACAGTCACCAGTGATACCACACCGTTTGATTTGATCACATAACGCAGGAAAGTGAGCGCCGGGTGAGCGGTAAATGACCCTAAGTGATGCAGCCCAGAGCTAGACTTCACCTTACACCAGATGCTTTCGCCATTTCCAGCATCATGTTGAAACCTTTCCAATACTTCCACAATTAGGTGCTCTTTAAAGTATATGGCAAAGCCACTGGCAGATCTCGAAGCTACTCTGTCACTTCTGAAAAGCGTAAAGTGTGGTAGCGCGCACTCCATATCAGATATATCCATTGTCAACCCCGATTCCGTAACAGCAATTATATCTGGCTGTCGCCGAAAGACAATTTCACTAACCTCGTCAAGTTCATTACGTAGACTCCTCGCATTGAAAAGTAATAATCGAAATCTCTTCACAGAATGATTAACTGGTGTTGGATTGACAGCGGCTTCCAACGAATGTGCGGCCTCCTCCTCACTACCCGAAAATCCACAATATGGAGATCTAACTCGTCAGATTGCGTGATCGCAATTCTTGGATGGCTGTTTTCATTTTGATTCTATCTTCAGCAGACAGGTCGCGTAGTATCTTGAATGGCTCACCCTTAAGACGACGAGCGCGTCTTAGTACCATCTGGACTTGCTCATTCGAAGCTAAAACAATTTTCAGCGTCCTAGGTTTATCATCCTCCTTCTTTCGGCCAAGTTAGAATGCAGAAATGATGGTAACTCCTTTCTCTCCTTGATCGAGAAGCTTCGAAAAAGTTGATTGTAGGAAAGTTTGCTCTTGCTGTAAACGTATTTTAGCCATGTCCCCGGTTTGCTCACGAGCATTCACTATAATGAGGTATCGCTTCCGAGACTCCAAATGTGGCTTTTTTGAGACCGGGGATCTAAAAGCATTATCAGAAGTAGGTACTTCGTTCACTACATTTAGCTGAGCCTCTATTTTGCTCAATCGCTGTAACAAGATTTCATAGCCCGGATCACTGGGTAGACCCTTCGACGTCACATCTGTATAAGTCTTATTCCTTCCTGACTGTTGAGCAAACGGTGTTGAAGGCGAGAAAACGTCCAGTTCCTGCACGTTCAATGGATCCTCGATACTTATACCATTTTGTAAACGGCTTGTAGTTGAGGAAGCGAATGGCACACAAGCTTGCTCCACAGATAGGTGGTGTCTATCCTCAGCTGAGTTTGGGTCAATTTTCATGTCACCTGCATCGAGCACTTTAGCGGCTTTAGTAGATGCAGCTACGACTTTATTCTGACTACTTCCGTGCTTAACACTTGATGGTGGAAGGCATATCTTACATCCTGTCAGAATAATATCGCATGATATAATCTGAAGCCAGCGATAACTCTCTGACTTCATTCCTCTGCACCGAATATGCATCCATTTGAAACATATTTCACACTGTACTGCTTTTGCATTATCAGCAACCTGTTTAGCGCATACAAGACAAGAGTCCCTCGAGCAAGCAGCGGGGCACTGATTCCCTTGTATCTTTGTGACAGTAGGTGCCGTATTATCCACTATTGCAGATTTTCTACTCAAAACCGTGTTAAAATCCGGTTAAAATCAAATAAATACGAAATCAAAAGATTCGTGAGGGCAGTCTGGCCACTTATCAACTTCTCTGGTTTCCTAAAACGGGGAATCAGCGACGTTGCTCCCACCCCGAGTAAAGTTAGTTCAAAATGTGCACAGAATAGAAATACCCGTGTACTGTACACAAATGCTTGCAGTATACGTAATAAATGGGGTGAGCTGCAGCTTGCTGCACTGGAAAACCAGGTCGACATAATTGCCATCTCCGAATCATGGTTGAAACCAGATGGTCATGTTCCGTCATTTGTATCAACTAAGTATACCATCTATCGTCAGGACAGGATACTGGTGCTACGGGAGGGGGAGTGGCAATTATGATAAACGAAGATCTCCCCCACAGTGAGACATCGATAAAGATCGCTTCTTACTCAATCCAACTAACATCGGTATTTCTTAATGTCGCTAGGAGAAGACTGGCACTTGCATGTGCTCATAGAAGCCCGACTGCTTCATCATTAGACGACCAATTACTGATGGACACATTGGAAGTACTAAAAGGGCAATGCAACGCATTACTAATTGTCGGAGACTTCAATCTCCCGGGCATTGATTGGCGTACTGAAATTTTTTCACCAGAGTCAGTTGAGTCGCAATATCTAGACTGGTTTCATGTCGGGGCCTTCTATCAACATGTCAGGGAACATACAAGGTTTAGGACAGGACATACTCCGTCAACTTTAGATTTGGTTCTATCGTCTCATGAGAGAGATATTCATGGAATCAAATACCTTTCGCCACTCGGCAAGAGTGACCACGCTGTAATTCTTCTTGACTGAACTTTAGTGCATCCAGTCCCCAAGTAAAGATGTCCCGCAACTTTGGTCGAATGGACATCGTCCAACTACAAACTAATGCAATGAATCTAAGTTGGGAACCAGACGAATTAGAACCTAGTGTAAAAATTAGGTGGAATATTATAAAAGGGCACCTTTTACAACTACAGGATAATTTTGCTCCTCTACAACCAGTGAGAACGCGAGAAAACCACCCTGGTGGGGCGCGTCTATTCGCAAGGCTATTAGATGTCGTGACCGTAGCTGGATGGCTTACAAATTCTGTGAAACTCACAGATCTAGACTGCAGTACATACAGACCAGGAATTCAGTTGTTGCGCTGCAAAGGAAAGCTAAAATAGACTTCGGATCCCGAATTGCCAAAAAAGCAAAGATTAACTTGAAAGCTTTTTATGGCTATGTTCAGTCCAAGCGATCATTAAGAGAAGAAATAGGTACGTTAGTGCTGGACGATGGCAATACGGCTTTGACTGCACCGGAAAAAGCCGATGCGTTGCATTCATTCTTCTGCAGTGTTTATCGACGCGGTTCAGGTAACTTTTTAGAAACTCACGAGTGCAGAGCACCTCCCTTTAGCTCGGTGGAGGTTAATCAGGAAATAGTCACCACAGTTCTGTCGCAGCTGGATAAAACTAAGTCAGCTGGCCCCGACGGTATACATACGGCTATTCTTCAACCGCTCGCAAATATAGTTAGCCTTGCAATCAGAAATCTTTTCGAAGCTACCTTACTCCAGGGTATACTACCGGATGATTGGCAACGAGCGGCGGTGATAGCCATATACAAAAAGGGTCCCATTTCAGATGTACGCAACTACAGGCCAGTAAGCCTGACAAGCATTCTTTGCAAGTGCTTGGAAAAAATCATTCGACACCAGGTATGTAAACATTTGGTAGCCAATTCCTTACTATCCGATGCCCAGCACGGATTCTAAGAAGAAAGGTCCTGCCCAACCAATCTTTTAAGCTTTCTGGACGAAGTGACATTTCGCCTTGATGAAGGGAAAGTAGTCGAAGTCTGCTATCTTGATTTTTAAAAGGCAGTTGACTCAGTGAACCATAGGTACCTCCTGCACAAACTAAGTATGTGTGGCGTCACAGGTGACCTAAATCGATGGCTGAACAGCTTCCTAATTAATCGCACTAACTATGTTAGAATAGCAGGGGTGTGCTCGGAGGAATCACTGATTCTCAGTGGAGTGCCTCAAGTCTCGGTGCTTGGTCCATTACTTTTTCTTATTTTTGTAAACGACCTGGCAGCGTGCTTGAGTTCACGCTGCTTCCTATTTGCCGATGATGTTAAGATCCTAGGAACCGATAGTAGAGATACGCTTATCACTGATTTAGAAAAAGTAATCGAGTGGACAAAGACGTGGACTTGCAACTAAACTTGGGGAAGAGCTGTCCTCCGACGACTGATTTAGCGACAACCCAACAAGAAGTTGTTAAAGGAACAATCAGAATAGCTGCTGCTCAGAAAGTGGAGGATCTTGCCATTACTATAAGTGGGCTACTCAATGTGCTGAAGCTGCAAACAAGGCTCGCAGAGAATTATTCAGACTTCGCTCAGCGTTATCTTGCCGAAAACATTCAATCTTCAATAACCTTATACAAAGTGGTCGTGCGGCCTCACTTGGAAAACTGCGTTTAATCCTGTCACCGTAATTGAAAAAAGATATAGCATGTCTCGAAAGGGTCCAGCGCCTGGCGATTAGGATGGTTGAGGGTCATACAGGTAAAACCTATGAGGCTAGACTCAAGGACCTCGGTTTGTTCTCACTAAAGAGACGGCAGCTGCGAGGTAACTTGATAGAAGCCTTTAAGTTTCTGAAGGGTCTCACGGGTGATAATATTACTGAAATCCTTGAACTTACCCCTAAACAGCTACAAGGGGTAATTCTATGAAACTTCTTTAGAGTAGGTCCAGGTTGCTGGCACCTGAACACTTTTTCAGCAACCGTGTGGTCAACTTATTAAACAAACTCCCAGATTGTACAGTGAGCCTCCCAAATGTGTTGAGCTTTAAAAGGGAATTAGACGTTAAATGGTCTATCATATTTCCGCACATTGTCTAATAAAAAACTTGAAAAAACAAAAAAAACTTATTTTTACATTTTTATCAATCTGTCTAGGCCTGGGCAACCTGACAGCAAATTAGCCCATATGCAGTCTATGACTGTGTTTTACTTTGCCTCGACTAGGCTAGTGATTTCATACACAATACATTGTTCACGCATATTATTGCATTGTTTCCTGAATAGCTGACCTCGCACCGTACTGGTGAAGAGAAACCCTACCTTACTTTTCAGATATTCGGAAACGGGGACGTGTGGAAAGTACGAACTGTATACTCGATATCGAAGTGCCAGGTGCTCAACCGCATACCGTCGAAGGAAATCTAGGCGCGTGACTTTTTCCCGTGAATCCAGACTTTTCCCCGTGAATTCAGACTTTTTTCCGTGAACCCAGACTTTTTCCATGAATATGCTGGTTGTCTTTCGACAGAATAGTCTTTTTTTGCTCATTTTGAATGTTTATGGTCTTGACCACGATTTAAAAAAATCCTGTTATATAATACCTCGTTTCAAATGTCATGTTTTAAATTTTTCGATAGCTAACCTCTCACCGGCTTGGTGAAGAAAAACCCTTTCCGTTTATCTCAGTCGCTTTTTTCATTTAGCCATTCTGGGGACCGAAGGACGGCTTGTTAAACACCGGGACGTACATCGATACGGACGAGGATAACAGAGAAAAATGAACCCACTTTGGCATCATGGCCAACTGAACTGAACTAATCCCTTGGCGTCGCGATCGTCAAGGATATCCCAATCACAATAGGAAAAAACGCTTTGGCAGTGGTGGTTGCTTGCACCTTTCCACCGAAAGAAATTCTGGACGCTCGATTGGCTCGTTAGCCACTTACTGTCCTGTGCAACTGAACTGTACTGAACTGATTG